>CM038678.1:146392991-146540988 GCA_021605205.1 Aegilops longissima | reverse complement strand
GATCATCGTGGTGCATCTTAACTTGCTGTTTAACAACTTGAACATAAAGTTATTCAGATCTGGACCATTTTCGAAATTTGCATATGAGGACTTACCGGATTTGTTATATGTTGTTCCGACCTCATTTAAACTTGCCTTGATGTGTTGCTCTTGTTTGCATCATCCCTTGCCATGAGTAGCTTCATGTAGTCTTGTCATGCATCATGCTTGTTGTGCATCATGTCATGTTCATGTGTGGTGTGTTTACCTATGTTGTGTGCTTCTTCTCGATAGTTCCGTTTCGTTGCGATCGCGAGGATTCGTTCATCTACGCTTGGTTCGTCTTCGTGGCTTCATATTCTTCATGGACTCGTTCTTCTTCCTTGCGGGATTTCAGGCAAGATGACCACGACCCTGGATCTCACTACTATCATTGCTATGCTAGTTGCTTCGTTCTATCGCTTTGCTGCGCTACCTATCATTTGCTCTTCAAGCCTCCCAATTTGCCATGTCAGCCTCTAAGCTTTGCACCCTTCCTAGCAAACCGTTGCTTGGCTATGTTACCGCTTTGCTCAGCCCTCTTATAGAGTTGCTAGTTGCAGGTGAAGTTGAAGATTGCTCCATGGTGGACAGGATTTATGTTGGGATATCACAATATCTCTTATATTATCAATGCATCTATATACTTGGTAAAGGGTGGAAGGCTCGGCCTTATGCCAGTGTTTTTTCCACTCTTGCGGCCCTAGTTTCCGTCATATCGGTATTATGTTCCGGATTTTGCATCCCTAACGCGGTCGGGTGATTTATGGGACCCCTTGACGATTCGCTTTGAATAAGACTCCTCGGCAAGGCCCAACCTTGGTTTTACATTTGCCTCACCTAGCCCTTTTTCCCTTGGGAGTCGCGCTCAAGGGTCATCTTTATTTACCCCGGGCGCTTCTCCTTGAGTCTTGGTCCAAACCGAAGCGATGTCCGGCGCCTCTGGCAATCGGGGATTATGCCAACCCGACGTCTGGCTCATCCGTGTGCCACGAGACCAAGATATGTGCAGCTCCTATCAGGATTTGTCGGCACATCCAGGGCTTTGCTGGTCTTGTTTTATTCTTGTCGAAATGTCTTGTGGCGGGATTCGAGACTGATCGGGTCTTCCGGGAGAAGGAATATCCTTCGTTGATCGCGAGAGCTTATCATGGGCTAAGTTGGGACACCCCTGCAGGGTTTGAACTTTCGAAAGCCGTGCCCGCGGTTATGTGGCAGATGGGAATTTGTTAATATCCGGTTGTAGTAAACTTGAAGTAAACTCTTCTAAAATACACCAACCGTGTGCGTAGTGAGTGTCTCTTTTCGGGGTTGATCGAGAGGAGAACATGGTTTCTGGGTTATGTCTGACGTAAGTAGGAGTTCAGGATCACTTCTTGATCATTACTAGTTGACGACCGTTCCTTTGTTTCTCTTCTCGCTCTCATTTGCGTATGTTAGCCACCATATATGCTTAGTCGCTGCTGCAACCTCACCACTTTACCCCTTCCTTTCCCATTAAGCTTTGCTAGTCTTGATACCCATGGTAATGGGATTGCGAGTCCTCGTGGCTCACTGATTACTACAACACCAGTTGCAGGTACAGGTTTGCGATGATCATGACGTGAGAGCGATGTTTGCTTGTATTGGAGTTCTTCTTACGCTTCTTCTTGATCGGGGATAGGTTCGAGTCGGCAGCTGGGCTAGCGAGTGGTGGATATTGTTTGAGTTTCTGTTTATGATTCATCCGTAGTCGGATGTTGATCTTGTATGTTGTATTGTTGTATTCATGTGACATTGTATGTCTTGGTTGTATCCTATGTATTATGAAATGTTGATGTAATGATATCCACCTTGCAAAAGCGTTTCAATATCGGGTCTATCCTTGGTGGGACCTTGAGTTCCTTTTGGATAGGGTCGCATATTAGGCGTGTTCAAGTTAGTATCGAGCCTCGACCGACCCTAGGAGCCCCTTGATTGATCGTGTAGTTTGACCGTTGTTGAGTCTAGAAGAAAACTGTTTTTGGAGTCTAGTTATATCGGAGAGTAGGATTCTTTTACTCCTCTGCCCTTAAATCGCTCTGGTGAGGAATCTTGGCGTAGGTGTTTTGAACTACTCCTCTTCCCATTCAAGTTTTTCTTTAGGATCACGCAGTTGGTTTTTCGATCGTTGTTCCTCAGCTCTTTTCATCCGGTGCATTTCTCGTCAAGTTGACTCGAGCCTCTTCATCGTTGTCAAGTCCAATCCTCAGTTGTTTTCTTTTCCCGCCCGCCCACCCTTCTTCTTCTCGGAACCGGAGTCCGTAATCGAGTATCCATCCTACTCGTGCGAAGTTTTTGCTCTCTCTCCTCAATGATTTCAACCGGTGTTTTCTCTTCAAGATATTCGTCGGTTTCCCCTTCCAAGTTGTCTTTGTTTTCCCGCCCTCCCACCCTATTATTCCCGGAGTTCGAGTTTCTTTCGACCATCAATTCCATTCGTGTGGAGCCTCTTCAGTCTTCCCTCAATTATTTCAACCGGTGAATTCTTGTCTCGTTCGTCATTCTTCATCCCTTTTTTTTCCGGTGCACTCAATTCAAGTTTTTCGGTGTTGATCATATTCTTTTCCTTGGATCAAGTGTTCTCCTTGCTTATTTGCCTCTCGCCAGTTAATCATTCCGGAGTTCTGAAGACATCTCAGGAGATTCGTCTGTGTTCTAATTAATTCGAGGTTGTCACCTCATTCAAATATTTCAGTTCTTCCGGTGCATCATCTATCTCTTCAACAATCCCTTTCCAACGGTGTTTTCTTTTAGTGGGCCCTAACCCACAGGTCTTTCCCAGGATCTTACCTGACTCTTTTAATTTCCCTGGAGCTATTCCCAATTCTTTTCAAGTGTGACGTAAGAATGGATTCCATCAGTCACATGCCTTTTCCAAGATCAATTTCAAATCATTTCATTGTTGGCTCAACCTCTGCTTTTTCTTTCTCCGGAGTATCTCAGTAATTTTGGTGGTGTTTCTCGTCATCATTTGAAGATTGAAGTAGAGTTTCTCTTAAATCTTGTCCGTTCTCCCGAAGTTTCGTGGTTCTAGCTTCAAATTATGCTCTCGAATTTATTCCATTTGTCATATATTCTTTCTTACTCATCCGGGGTATTTCAGGAGTTATTCTCCCGTTCTTTTTCACCGGAGGCCATCATTCTAGAAGAATTCTTCGCCCTCATCATTCCAGCTATCGTCCTCTAATTATCCCGGTGCTCCGTTCAAGTGTTCTTTTAATCAGCTCATGATCTTCTTGTTCTTTTGCATCTAAATTCCCTCGAGCATATTTGGTCTTCTAATTCTTCCCGGTGATTCAATCTCTTTCGTCAGTCATTTCCGAATTCTTACGGTGGCTCGTTCAAGATTCTTTTTCCTTGATTATCATTTTAATCCATTCGTTCTTTCGAATCCTATCGGTGGTTCATGAAGACCTTCTCAAGGTGGCGCTATGTCACTTCTTAATCCTTTTTCAAGAAGAGTAAGTTGCATGCCAAATCCATTGCTTGTCATCAATTTAATTTGATGAAGGATAAGCATACAATAAATCTTATTCTTATTTCATCAAAGTGATTAATCTTTTCTTCGAGTTTGTTCCCGAGGAATAAATTCTACTTCAAGTGTTTTCATCTTTTCTTTTCGGAGTTCAATTTCCCTCGACCATCTCGTCGGAACCTCCATCTAAATCATCGCAACGCTCATCTATTCTTTCATCCTTCATTTTATCTCGTCATCCTTTTGTTACCGGAGTTCTTCACGGTGGATCGTCATGATTCAATTCATTCTCCAAAGAGTTCGTCAAGATTCTTTTGGAGGAATTCAAGTACCTTTTCTTCTTGCATCTCAAGTGCAATTAAATCTTCGTATTCTTTTGAAGTGGAGTTTTGCATTTCTTCGTTCTTCTCAGCTATTTAATATTTTCTGCTTGTGGTTGGTTATCACCTCATAATTTTGAGAGGTTATCCATAAGTCCACAACAATCTTATTCTTTTCGTTGGTGATTTTTTTCAACAACTCCGTTCAATCCTTCCTTCTAAGTTCTTTTCATTCAATTCTTTCAATTCTTCCGGAGGCATTGTGTTGTTCCTCTCGTCAACTATCGTTCCATTTTGTCAAACTCAGTTTCAACTCCTTCCATGTTCAGTCAGAGTGCTGCCTAAATCCTTTCAGTCGTATTCGTTTATTATCTCGTTCTAACCGGAGTGGTTTCATAGTCTATCTGATTCAGTGAGCTTTCGATTCTCGTCATTCTCGTCGTTCCTCTCTTCTTATCGAGTGCTCTCGATTCTTTGCTTCTTATCTTGAGTTCTTGTTTTGCCTCTTCCTTTTTCTCTTCCGTCTCGGTCCTAAGATCTCGGGACGAGATCTCTTGTTAGTGGAGGAGTGTTGTAACGCCCCGGATTCGATGCGCCAGGTGTCCGTCAGTTATTCGCCGTCGTTGCCATGTCATGTTCTTGCGTGTTGCACTTTGCCACGTCATCATCTGTATTTCATATCATGTTGTCATGTGCATCGCTTTTGCATACGTGTTCGTCTCATGCATCCGAGCATTTTCCCGTTGTCCGCTTTTGCAATCCGCACTCCTATGTCTCCGGCGCCCCTTTTACCTCTTTTTCGTGTGGGTATTAAACTTTCTCGAATGGCCCGAGGTTTGTCAAGCGGCCTTGGTATACCACCGTAGACCGCTGTCAAGTTTCGTGTCATTTGGAGGTCGTTTGGTACTCAACGGTTAACCGGTAACCGAAAAGCCCCTTCTCTTTGCAGCCCAACACCCCTTCCAAACAGGCCCAAAACCCAGCAAACTCCCCTCCATGCTCTCGGTCGTTCGATCATGATCGTGTGGGCGAAAACCGTGCCTCATTTGGAGTCTCCTAGCTCCCTCTACCTATATATTAGCCCCCTCCACCGAAATCTCGGGCAAACCCTAGATCAAACTCCACCCCGCGCCGGACAAAAATCGGACAGCGGACATGTCCAGCCGCCGCCCAAGGCGTCGGAAAACGCCAGCGTGGCCTCCGTGCCGCCGCCTCGTCATGCCGGCCGGCCAGCGCCCGCGCCGCCCAGCGCCTCGGTCGCCCGCGCCTTCCGCGCCGCCCGCCGTGGCCTCCTCCGCCGCCCGCCTCGCCTTCGCCGGATCCGGGCGGACACGGCGGATCCGCCCAGCCCCGCTGTCCCGGCCCCGTCCCCGACATCTCCGAGCGAACCTCGAAATCCGCGCCACCGTTGACTTCTCCCGAGGTGAAAAATCCACCAAGTCCCCGATTCCGGTCATTATCATGCCATGTTCATCATGTTGTATCTCTGCATCCGTAGCTCCATTTTGCGCGTGTAATATGTCATTGTTCGTCTCAACGAGTACTTCATTTCATTCCATTGCACCATGTTCATTGGAGCTCATATTGATGCCTGAATCTTCGTCGCAAGAGTGCTATATGATGTTAATCTGCTGAATCTGTTATAACTTGATGATTTGTCATTTTTGTTGCATTTGATGTGTGCATCCTATGAGGTTGATGTCTACATGTGTTTTGATCTATGCCATGCCATCTTTACAGGGGTGTCATCCTTTTATTTTTGTGATTCCTGTAGTGAGTGCGTCAAGCTTGTTAAGTAGGGTACTTGCTGTTGCTGTTTTGCATGTCTGAATCTGCTATATCATGATGCCATGTTAACCTGCTTCTAGAAGTCATTATATGCATAATCTGGAGATGTTCACTAAGGATGTTTTGTTATGCATGTCTTGCTCTATCAATCCATGCCCCTGGTTGCAATTATAGCTTGCTGTAACTTGTTGTTATCTTGCTCCAAACTTGCTAAATAATGTTGCTGTCAGCCTATTAACATTATGTTCAATGTTCCCATGATTGTTGTTAGTGATCCATGTACTCTATGAACTTGCCCTTGCCATGCTTAGCTTCATAAACATGTCTACTTACTGTTGGTTGCCTAGCCATGCCATGTATTGCTCTGTGGTGAGTGTTTCAAGCTCACCAACATGCCTACTTATTGTTGTTCCTGCCATGTATGAATCTGTAATATAACTTGCCATGTTTACATGGGTGCCATCATATCTTGATCCTTTTGGCTCATGGTCAGTAAAGGAATTTTGTTCTATGCATTTAGTAGTGTCATGCCATGCCTTTGTTTGCCATGATAAGTTCCTGTAGAATGTTGCTTGATAGCTCTGAACATTGCAACCTGATGTTATTTTACGCAAAGTCTGAAACTGTTATTATGTGCAATCTTGCCATGTCATTTTGAGCATGTTTAATCATTTCGGAGATAGGTCGGTGTTCATGTTTTGTCATGCTTTACCTGTACATCACGTCCATGCCTTTTGTTATCATGTTAAGATGCTGTAGCTTGTTGTTTAGGTGCTTGCAATATGCCTAGTTGCTGTTTTGGACAGCTTGTCCTTTAAACTTGTATTGTGTGTATGTGTTGAACCGTTGCTCCGTTTTGAGTGTGCTCTATATGAAACTTGCTTGATTTTGCATGTAGCTTCATATTATCATGTTGCATCCATGTTTTGAGGTGTTTTCTTGATGTTTGTATGCATTTTGCATCAATGCCATGTTTAACTTGTTTTGCTCATATCTTCTAGGCCGTAGCTCCGAATTAAATGAACTTTATATGTAACTTGACTAGAATTTCGTGTAGATCATCGTGGTGCATCTTAACTTGCTGTTCAACAAATTGAACATAAAGTTATTCAGATCTGGACCATTTTCGAAATTTGCATATGAGGACTTACCGGATTTGTTATATGTTGTTCCCGACCTCATTTAAACTTGCCTTGATGTGTTGCTCT
Source organism: Aegilops longissima (assembly GCA_021605205.1). Taxonomy (NCBI): domain Eukaryota; kingdom Viridiplantae; phylum Streptophyta; class Magnoliopsida; order Poales; family Poaceae; genus Aegilops; species Aegilops longissima. The sequence goes on along the minus strand of CM038678.1, from coordinate 146,534,158 downwards.
TGTTTGCATCATCCCTTGCCATGAGTAACTTCATGTAGTCTTGTCATGCATCATGCTTGTTGTGCATCATGTCATGTTCATGTGTGGTGTGTTTACCTATGTTGTGTGCTTCTTCTCGATGGTTCCCGTTTAGATTGCGATTGCGAGGATTCGTTCGCTCACGCTTGGTTCGTCTTCGTGGCTTCATCTTCTTTATGGACTCGTTCTTCTTCCTTGCGGGATTTCAGGCAAGATTACCGCTACCCTGGATCTCACTATTATCATTGCTATGCTAGTTGCTTCATTCTATCGCTTTGCTGCGCTACCTATCATTTGCTCTTCAAGCCTCCCAATTTGCCATGTTAGCCTCTAACCTTTGCACCCTTCCTAGCAAACCGTTGCTTGGCTATGTTCTTGCTTTGCTCAGCCCTCTTATAGGGTTGCTAGTTGCAGTGAAGTTGAAGATTGCTCCATGGTGGACAGGATTTATGTTGGGATATCACAATATCTCTTATATTATCAATGCATCTATATACTTGGTAAAGGGTGGAAGGCTCGGCCTTATGCCTGGTGTTTTGTTCCACTCTTGCCGCCCTAGTTTCCGTCATATCGGTATTATGTTCCCGGATTTTGCGTCCCTAACGCGGTCGGGTGATTTATGGGACCCCCTTGACAGTTCGCTTTGAATAAGACTCCTCCAGCAAGGCCCAACCTTGGTTTTACATTTGCCTCACCTAGCCCTTTTTCCCTTGGGAGTCGCGCTCTCAAGGGTCATCTTTATTTTACCCCCGGGCCAGTTCTCCTTCGAGTGCTGGTCCAAACCAAGCGATGTCTGGCGTGCCCTGGGCAATCGGGGTCTATGCCAACCCGACGTCTGGCTCATCCGGTGTGCCCTGAGACCGAGATATGTGCAGCTCCTATCAGGATTTGTCGGCACATCCGGGCGGCTTTGCTGGTCTTGTTTTATTACTGTCGAAATGTCTTGTAGCCGGGATTCCGAGACTGATCGGGTCTTCCGGGAGAAGGAATATCCTTCGTTGATCGCGAGAGCTTATCATGGGCTAAGTTGGGACACCCTGCAGGTTTGAACTTTCAAAGCCGTGCCGCGGTTATGTGGCAGATGGGAATTTGTTAATATACGGTTGTAGTAAACTTGAAGTAAACTCTTCTAAAATACACCAACCGTATGCGTAACCGTGAGTGTCTCTTTTCGGGTTGATCGAGAGGAGAACACGTTTTCGGGTTATGTCGGCGTAAGTAGGAGTTCAGGATTACTTCTTGATCATTACTAGTTGACGACCGTTCCTTTGTTTCTCTTCTCGCTCTCATTTGCGTATGTTAGCCACCATATATGCTTAGTCGCTGCTGCAACCTCACCACTTTACCCCTTCCTTTCCCATTAAGCTTTGCTAGTCTTGATACCCATGGTAATGGGATTCTTTGAGTCCTCGTGGCTCTGATTACTACAACACCAGTTGATGGTACAGGTTTGCGATGATCATGGCGTGAGAGCGATGTTTGCTTGTATTGGAGTTCTTCTTCGCTTCTTCTTGATCGAGGATAGGTTCGTGTCGGCAGCCTGGGCTAGCAGGTGGATATTGTTTGAGTTTCATTTATGATTCATCCATAGTCGGATGTTGATCTTGTATGTTGTATTGTTGTATTCATGTGACATTGTATGTCTTGGTTGTATCCCTATGTATTATGTAATGTTGATGTAATGATATTCACCTTGCAAAAGCGTTTCAATATGCGGGTCTATCCTTGGTGGGACCTTCGAGTTCCTTTTGGATAGGGTCGCATATTGGGCGTGACAATTATCTTCTGTCAGGATTGCCAACAATCAACTGGATCCTCAGGCACACTCTTTTGCCTAAGTCAGGTGATCACAAGATGATCAGAGGCCATGCTATCAACCTACTTCACATATTTGATGTGCCTCAAAAGTTCAAGGTCATGATCCTCATAGTGGAAACTATCAAGAGAACAACTGCTGACCAAAATAGAAGTTGTGGGTATGCCCCACAGATCCAGGAGCTAACACTACAAAAAATACACTTCCGTGATGATACGTGTTTGTCACAAAGAGGTCGCGTTTTTGTCATGCATGTACATCCATGACAAATTTATGAGCGAGAATCAAGATAGTCATACTGTCTTTGTCAGTAGAAATGATACGTGTCGTACAAATTTATGACCGACACGTGGCATCCACCGCAACGGAACGCCGTTAAGATATCGGGTCGGGTTTTGGATCCGATAACCGTTAACAGCCCGACCAATGGGGATTTTCCACGTGTAAAATCATCATTGGCTGGAGGAAAACGTGTCGGCTCACCGCTGGGACAGATGTCATCCAATCATTGGACAGAAGGCACCTAAGATACGTCGACACGTGGCACGGCCCAACAGAGGCCCATTGCTGTGAAAAGGCTGGCCCGTTTGACTTGGTCAAAAGGTGGCAGCCCGGCCCATGGAAAGCCTGTTAACGGCCTGTTCGCATATAGCCCATTTACAGCCCGCTAACCCAAGGCCCGTTACGCCCTATTCAATTAGGCCCGATGGCGTCATCTGGGCCATCAATATGATTCCAGCCCGTTTTCACTTCGGCCCATGTATGGCCCATGAAGTCTTCGCCCATATGAGGCCCTATGTAACTCTTGGCCTATTAACGGCCCGTGGTGAAACTGGCCCGTAATGAACAGCGTATCACTTTACACCCATTAACGGCCCGTGGTGGCGGCCCGTATAGAATAGTGTATCACTTTATACCCATTAACGGCCCGTTATTCCGTTGGGCGTTTCAGCCCATGTTATCTTCGGCCTTCTCGAGCCCATTTATTCTTGGGCTCATTTCGGCGATTCGTTTACTTACGGCCCGTTCTTGTCATTTTACGCTTGTGGGCCAAATTCAGCCCGTGGTGATAGTCGGCCCGTTTGTGGTCCGTTAATCGTTGGGCGTTTTCATAGCGTCATCAAATCGGCCTATTAACGATGGCCCGTTATGGTCGGCCCATGAGCGGACGATTCCAACTCTAGCCCGTTTACGGCGAATGCGGTCGGTTTGGCCCATGTTTGGCCAATCAATCATCGGCCCGTATAAGGCCCATTGATGATCTGACCCGTAGAAGGCCCATTGTGTCTCTGACTGTAGAAGGCCCATTGTTTCTATGGCCCGTAGAAGGCCCATTGTTTCTTGACCGTAGAAGGCCCATTGTTTTCTGACCCGTAGAAGGCCCATCGTTTCTACGGCCCGTGAGCCCGGTGTCACTCACGTGGCGTTTATTGTGGCCTAGTTTTAAAAAAATAGGTTATTGCAGCCACTAGCAAACCGCAGAAAAAGAACTGCACTGACTACAAGCAAACAAATAAACAAGACAACAAGGAAATAAATAAGCAAGCAACTTACACTAGGCTATCACGGCTATTATACATATTACATCCACTGGGCATCAAAGTTCGCCACCAGTGCAAATATAGGGAACACAGCAGCATAAAAACGCCGCAGCAAAACAAGTCCAGAACCGAAACCACTTCAGAAGAGCTCAAGAAACAACATCCTGGGTACCCATAATGCTTGAAAGATGCTTAGCAAGCTTATTAACTTTCTCTTGTTTGGCGCTTAAGTCCTCCAGCGCTTGCTGTTGCACCAGAAAGTATGCATCTGAATTCTGCAGGGACTTCCTCGGTCCTTGACTTCTGTCGCATAACATCTGATCGATGTCTTTCAACTTGAAGTTGAGACTCAAGAAGCCGAACTGATTCAGGCAATGAGTTCGAAGAGCTGGTGCCAGCAGTGGTAGCCAGTAACTCGAACACTACATCAAGACAGGACTTTGGGGTTGTCTTAGTGTCTTCAATATAGTTTTTATCAGCTTTCTTGGAGACCAACAGGGATGTCTCACTATCTTGAACCTTATCTGCATTACTTCCTTTACCATTGCATAACAGGGTACTCTTCTCCAATATTTTATCCGCGTTCTAAAAGAGAAACAAACAAACACATCTCAGGTTTACAATGTAGTATATGAAACTCATTTTGGTAAACCAGTTCAGTAGTAAGGTGGACAGGATAACAACATGAAACAAACATATATCTATGTAGTATGGTCCTTGTATGGTCTATATCATTCTAGTTTATGTTGCCAAATCAAGATAGATACAGTTGAATCATATCTGTTTAAGACAAAGCAGCATAGACAGAATATAAGTGTGGGAAACTACACAGCAATAACAACACTTGTAATGTGCATGGCATGAGAACATAACTATTTATTCAATTGAAACTGAAATCAACATAGAGCAAGTTACAACAGCAAACAGCCAAACACGTTGAAGAAACAGGTTTAAAACATACCTGTTGCGCCATTGGAGTTTCAATTGCATCCTTCAAATTTGAAATTGGTTGGTATCAATAAATACAGTGATGCAAGAGCAAAGTAGTATGAACCATAGCTACGGAACCTGACCTGAGAACAATTCTTCTTCTGCTTTAAGCGTTGACTTCGGGTTCGGAGTGGTGGTCCTCGTGATTTGGGCATTGCAGTTGCCTTACTAACTGCTCGTGTTTGGGTGCTCTATTGTGGAGACGGTGATGTGTCAACGGGAATTGGGTGTCTATCTGCTGGGGTTGGGGTTAGAAGGGGTGTAGCTGGTTCTCTGTCCAACTGGGTAGGGGTACAATCTGCATGAGTGTGGGTTATGTGTGGTGGGGCTGGTTCTTGGGCAAGTACAACCGTGGTTCTATCTGCATCGACAGGTAGCACGATCTTTTCTGAAGACCGTGTTTTTACTCCCACAGATACTGCCATCACTCCCTCCAATTGAAATGGCTGATAAACAAGAAAGTAATTGAATGTACAGACATTGTAAGATAGATAGGTGCAATGGATAGTAGGGAAGAAAACAGGGCATGAAATAATTCACTTTATGTTGTCTAAGCAAACAGAATAGCGGGACCTAATTCCACATATATGATGGCTAATTAAACAGGATAGCATGACACAATTTCACATGTATGATGGCTAACTAAACATGATAGAATGACATACTTCAAAATATGATGACTATGTAAACAGGATGACATGATATAACTATACGATGTGTCTATTAAAGTGGTTGGCATGCCATAAATCACAAACATGCCATCGATGGAAACATGATGGCATGATATAATTCACGGATAGAATGACATAATTTAAAATATGATGACTATGTAAACAGGATGAGATGATATAACTATATTATGTCTTTAGAAAATGGGTTGGCATGCCATAATTCAGATACATGCTGTCTATGTAAACATCATGGCATGACATAATTCAAATATATGATTTATATACTAAGGAAGTGAGCAGAGGGCAATCGCATATATGATGTGTCAACTAAGGAGATGGCATTCAATATTGTGTATATGATGTAAAAACTAAGCATTGCAATACAACATATGCATTATATGAGTAATATAACCCTGCCAAGTTTGAGCATACACCTCGGGGATAATAGGACTGGTCATCGCCTCTGAATCCTCCTCGAAGAGCTATCTGTAACCAGCAAGATATCTGCTTCAAGAGGTAGCATTGTCTCGCTCGAAGACCTTGTTTTCACTCCAGATTTCTCCATCACCAATTCAAATGGCTGATGCACAGGGAAGAGCAGTTGAATATACAAACATTGTCGACAAAAGCAATGAGAAATACAAAAAAGGACAGAATGATATAATTCACATATATGATGCTTGCCTAAACAGCATGGCATTGCATAATTCACATACATAATGCCTTGCAACAAGATAACATTGCATAATTCACATATATAATGTCTTGCAACAAGATGACATTGCATAATTCACATATATGGTAATTAGACACTAAATAGGTGGCATTCACACAAAGCATGTCTAAACTAAGCAAATGACATAGCAATGCAAGATACCATACGCACGATATGAGCAACATAACCTGCCAAGTTAGGGCATGCACCTCGGGGATATATTGGTCATCTGTCTCTGAATCCTCCTCTAAGGAGCTATCGGTAACCAACAAGACATGCGCCGCAGATAACATTGTGCGCTCTGAAGACCTTGTTTCCACTCCAGATTTTTCCATGACCGTGCCGAATGGTTGATGCACAGAAAGAGTAATTGCACGTACTAAAATTGTTGACAAATTTAACACGTGATAAAAAAATGATGGCATGATATAATTCACATATAAGATGACTGGCTAACCAGGGTGGCATTGCAAAATTCACATATATGATGCCTGGCTAGACAAGATGGCATTGCATGATTCACATATACAACAAAGAAACTAAGCAGATGGCATTGACACAAAGCATGTCTAAACTAAGCGGATGACATCTTTAATGTATCTGATAAGCAATGCAAGGCACCATATGCATGATATTACCAACATCAGCATGCCAAGTTAGAGCGAAGACCTCATGGGGTAAATAGGAGTGGTCTTCTCCTTCTGAATCCCCCTCAGAACAATTATCTTCCTCTTGATTACGATCCGAAATGGGTGGAGGGGGGCTGCCTTTGCGCCCACCATGGAACGACGTCTGCATGAAATTTTATTGCCACGCAAGGCTCGTCTCTTTGGCTCTACATGTTCAGTTCCATTGTGTACAATAACGGCATGCATAGGAATAAAACATAGTGAGATTATGTAAGGAGTGCATGCACAAATCCAGAGTGATGGTAGCAAACTATGGATAGACCCAAAACCAATGATAGCGAGCAGATAATAGCTTTAGTTAAAAATACAGATAATGGCTCCTTTAATGTTTGTTTGCACCCAACATGAAACTCATAGTAGACACCAGAGATTAACGGATAGTAGACATATAGTACTGATTGCTGCCCCAATATGTACCCCACAACCATTTAAAACTCAAGTTTCAGCATTAGTTTGGACCTGACTCGAGTCTAATAGGTGAACACGATGATAATGTAGCATGTCATCATATTAAGCGACGATAACGTAAGCGGAGACACGGAAGAGTGCGACCTCTCTTGCGGACCCGTGTAGTCCTCAAGGTCATCTGCTTAGTTGATGATGGTAATGCAGTTGTTGTGGCTGCCGGCGGCGGGGAAGAAGATCTGAGGTGGCGAAAGACAGTCTAGAGAGCGGATCCCTGCTGTGGTGAACCCTTCCGTTGTTGGAGCAGCTGAGCTAGGGTGGAACACAGCGCCCTTGCAGAGCAGGACAAACCACACAAGGTTTCTTTGACACATATCACATGTGAAGTAATTGAGTAAGGGCTTGTTTGAATTTGAGGATTCTAACAATGCAGGATAGGAAATAGACAGGAATAGGATAGGAATGCACGTGCAAAGCAGAGAATTTAAAACACAGGATTTCGCCAATCTGGGTGTTTGATTCACAACAATTGGAAGATCACAGGATGCAAAAAAGCATGGTGAGATTAAGTCAAACCACAAGAAAATGTACGGCTATAATGCTATTTATGCTACTATCTTTTAGTATTGTGCTTGATGAATAGGAATATCAAAAGGAGGAGAAGTGGAAATTAGAATTCCTACGGTTTTTCTTTCAAGGAGACACTAAAGGAACAAATCCTACAGTTTTCCTTTGCTCCATTCCTTTGCACCAAATTCATGAAAAGTAGTACCATAGGAAACTTTCCAATTCCTATGTTTTTCATTCACTTTTCCTTTCAAGCATTGGCGATTCTAGTAGGCAGGTTGAGCAAGGAAAATCCAACACTAAAAAAATGTTTTTGTGCTACTTCTATTACTTTGGACCCAGGCCACTGCCATACTAGCTCAACTCCCAGGCCCATCGACAAATGCACAACTCAAATGCGCAGAGATAAATAATGATGGCGTTCAAGAGAGTCCATCACGGATAGCTAAGTTGCCTGGTACCTCACTGCTTGTCATATAGTAGGATAAAATAATCGTATTTCCCGTTCCTACGAGTGCTCAGTGGACAATATATATAACATGTAGAGTAAAAAATAGATGCAACAAGTGTACAACCTCTTTGGCGAAGCCATGTCGATCTCAGCGTGATTGGGTTGGCCGGTGAGGATGCTCCGGCTGACTTTGCTGTCGGAGGAGGGGAAGAAGATCTTTGGCGTCTGGAGATGGGGCCCAAGGTACTGCTCTGCTGTGATGGAGGGTTTCCTCATTGGAGCAGCTCCGGTGAGTTGTACGACGCCGAGGCTGAAGCAGGACAAGAGAGACAACGAACAATGTTAACCTGAGTGGAATTCTAATAGCATCTCCAATACATGACGTAAAATACATAACCACAAAGTGCTAGATGTAAAATACATCAGCCGCTCATTTCTGAACTTAAGCGTCGAAACTGAACTTAAGCTGTCAAACAGAACTTAACTGTCGAAACTGAACTTCTTGTCGAAATTGAACTTAATTGTTTAAACTGAATTTTCTTTGTCGAAACTGAATTTTCTTTGTCGAAACTGAACGCACTAGCAAGGTGAGGCTACGTCGGTCGACGACTTATTCATCTCTGGTCGGTCGATTTTGCAGCCATTGGATATGAAATCAAGGGCTGCGTTTCATCTTCAACCTCCACCCTCGAGCCGCCACCACCACCGCCAAACAGCAGCCCCGCCGCCGCGGCGGCGGCGCCGCCCCCCGCCCAAAACACTCCCCACCGCCGGTCCGCCGCCGCCCGGCCATCCCTCTAGGCCCCCACGTGCCGAGCTTTTTCTCCGGCGATCCCCACGCCACCGCCCGCCAATGCCCCACCACCGCCGGCGACCACCGCCCCCATCCTGAACCCTAAGATAGATAGTGGGGTACCTCTCCAGCGAGCCCCCCTTCCCGCTGCGGTTGGTTCTTCCTTCACCCCGCGATCCCCACCCCACCCCTCAAAATCGATCGACCCAAAAGTCGATTCAGTCGATCAAGTGTAGCTAAATCGAGCAGCATCGCAAGCAAGAGCAAGAGCAGCAGCGAAAGCAAGAGCAATAGCAAGAGCAGACCAGGCGGGGACCGAGAGCAAGAGCAGAGCAGCAGCGGCGAGCTAAAGCATCAGCAGCTCCTCTCGATGTGGGCGTCGCTGCCGAGGGAGCGACGCCGTGGAGGAAGTGGCGGCGACGCCGCCGTGGATGGAGCGCGCCGTGTCGGCTCGGGACCGGCGCCGGCAGCACCGTGAGATCTAATCAAGAATAAAATGCAGCGATTAGTGTACAAACTCTTTGGTGGCGCTGATTAAGCCACAACTTCATCCGAGGAAACGGTGATGATGATGCTCTTCCGGTGGTGCAGGTGAAGACAACAGCGTGGGAATGGAGGTGGCATGAAAGACGAGGGGAATGTCGGGGCAACTCCTTAGAGGTGGGGGACGGGGTGGCTGAACCGGCGGGACGATGAGATCGACAACAGATCCTCATCCGGTACGGTGGATGAGGGACGTCGAGGTGTTGTTGTGGACGGCGTCGTTGGGGAAGAGGCTCGGCTGGGTGGCGGACGGAGCAGGGTGTGGGGTTTAAATCGCGGGTTTTCGCGACCTCGGTGTCTGAATGGGTGGGCGGATGGGATGGCGGTGGGGAACCATGGCGCGCTTGTCCGAAATGTGGGGTAAGTTATGAAAGTACCCCCACCGATTTGAGGCGGTTCTTCGGTTCAGGGGTACCACGGGCATTTTGCGTGTCGGGATTTCACGGGAGGTGGGAGTTTTCAGCGCGTTGTAATTTCGGAATAGCAAGGCGCGGGTTGAGATGGAGGAGTTGTCGAACTGTGAGACAAAGATATATCTTAAATATTTCGGGCTAACAAGGCACGGGTTGAAGAGGCGGGAGTTTAGAAAGACGATAGAGCAGAGGCGCTAGCTTGAATTTTCGGCATAACAAGGTGCGGCTTGAAATTTCGGAAGAACAAGCTTAACGTGTACCCAAAAAAAAGACATTTTGCACCTCAACACGCACAACACACACACACACAAACACCATTTAGACTAGAGTAAGGTACACGTGCATTGCATGCATGAGATTTGGCAACCAAATTATGAATAAATACCACATTATAGCATGCAAGCTTTGAGTCATATATGCATGATGTAGATGTTCGTTTAATTCTTATAGTTCATTTCATTCAAAATCATCTAGTTTTTATAAGAAAGCTAATCTATTTTAAGATTCATGGAATTGTGCGTTGTAAGACATAAAGTAAAAACAAATAATGGCAAATCATGTAGAAGAACATTTGGGCAATTCTGATACGGAAGATTCTAGAACAAATAAGAAGTGCTTGTGTTTTTGATGTTTGTGCATTATGCTTAAGTTCAACCATGGAGTCTTCTAGATTATACATGTGGCGAAATCTGGTGGAATCTAGATGATATCCAACGGCCAATAGTGCTCAAATTTGCCATCTTTGGACCATCGGATTCGCCTCATCCAACGACCATCTTTCAAAGTTAAAGTTACCGGCACACAATATAAAAAATATAAAAGATAATATATATAGGGGTATAGATATAGATATGTGATGCGAAGCCGCCCATCATCTCCAATTAGAATAGTGTGTCCATGCACGGATGCCACGTGGCCAAATGATGTCTGCCATCGGTATCTCAAATTCAAATCAGTCTGACCTTGTTCAATGTGTATACATTAACCACACCGCGCAGATCTCCGTTATATTCACGCATGCATGGGTTTCAAACATCAGGATCTCTTATTCAAATATTTGAATTCAACTTTACATTGATTATGACCTCACCTATTCTTTTACACCCACACAGTAGTCTTGTTTTTATAATTGTACCACTAACTTCCTCTCGTGCATGCATGCACACACACTACCAATCGGCATTATCCATCGCACGCATGCAATCTTTTTCTTCAGGTCGGTCTCCATGAAGGCACACACCCACACACATCCCCTCTCCATCATATCGGCATTCTTTATCTCTCATGCGTGCATGCGCAACGATCGATGTTCCTCTATGTATGTGTGTATATAGCTAGGTCTTTCATAGTTTTCCACACAAACCGATCAATCGATATATCCGGTGAGGTCTCACCCTCTTTCCCACGTCCACATCGATCAATCTATACCTCTCTATATAGGATTAACATATATAGCTAATACACCCACATTAATTATATATCCAACGTCCCCCTCTCATCATCCATGCCTTCCGCTTCATCTCTCAGACGCATGCATAATGGCGAAGACAGGGGCGATAAGGGCCCCCCCCTAACATCACTATATATCGAGGCTAATATGAATGTGATCATTAGACAATTGCTGCTAAAAAAGGTTTAATTTCATGAATTGACCCTCCTCGTAAAGGATTAGCAATGCTTGGCCCCTAGCTCATTTATTTTTCATGGCTCCGCCACTGCGTGCAACAGCGCACGTGTTCGCCCCCTCTCTCTAAATATCGATCTCGCACTTGTGCATTCCTTCATAGTCTCCCTCCACTCGGCCCCTCGCACCATCTTCTAGCCCCCCACCGGATTTTGCCACATGTACAATCTAGCAGACTCCATGGTTGAACTTAAGCATAATGCACAAACCTCAAAACAAAGTGGTTCTCTTTTGTTCTAGAATCTTCCATATCATAACTGCCCAAACTTTTTTCTAGTTGAATTGCCATTATTTGTTTTTACTTTATGCTTTACAACGCACAATTCCATGAATCATAAAATAGATTAAGGGCTTCTTTGATTCAAAGGATTCTCAAAGGAATTTTGGAGGATTCTAATCATTAGGAATTTTTCCTATCTTGGTTGTTTGATTCGTAGGATTGTAAACCATAGGAATTTTTCCATATGATTCATTTGCACTAGATTTCATAGGAAACATCCCATCCACTCAAACCTCTTTGAAAGAATTCTGCGTTTTTCCATGCACAATCAAACACTCGTACAATCTGTAGGATTCAAGGCGACATTCCACTATAATCCCATGTTTTTCCTATTCCGCGTTCTTAGCTTTTTTATAAAAACTAAGAGGGTGCTTGGATCAAGGGACTTATTTTAGTCAGACTAAAATAGTCTCTTTAAGAGACTAAAGTTCCAAGCACCCTGACTAAAGAGGGCTAAAACTAGCCTTGAGACTAAAATTATTTAGTCAGGGTACCCCTACTAAAATGTGGATTAGTCCTCTCTCTCCTCATTTAACTCCTCTCCTTTAACAGGCGAGTTCTGGATTGGAGGGTTTGGAGGATAATAAATGCTCATTAACTTGATTTTAGTCTCCTTAGTATTTGGATCCAAGCATGGATGAGGCTAGCATGTTTTAGTCTCACTACTTTTAGTCATGGGACTAAAACGTATCCAAGCACCCTCTAATTGATTTTCAATGAGATGAACTATAAGAATTAAACGAAGGGCTACATCAGGCATATATGACTCAGAGCTTACATGCTATAGTGTGGTATTTATTCATAATTTGGTTGCAAAATCTGATGCGTGCAATGCACGTGTACCTTACTAGTACTTCGAGTATGTGCAAAGCACGTAAATTAGAATACCAATGGCACGCTACACAGTGTCTCTCTTACAGTTCATGAAGCCACATGGCACATGTGGAGGCGTTGTCGCGACCTCCTTGCGTGGATTAATCACAGTGACATGCTGCTGATTCCAGAAGAATGTACTCGTCCTCCCTGGGACATACTGGCGGTACATGCACGAAGCGAAGATGTGCACGCACGCCACGCACGCACTCATTCCCTCACACGCACACGCGGGTACACGGGCGGACGCAATTTTGTACCAAGATCCACCCATGTGATAATTTGGACGCGTGTAAAGTCGTTCACTTCATTGATGGTCAATTAATACAGCGCATGCAAATTGAGTGGGCGTGAGGCGGAAGAAAGACATTATTACTCCACTGCCGCGCATGCGAGTAGTTAAATCGTGGGTTGCTAAGTAGTACTTCCATTGGTCTCCTTCATATTTGTGCCAATTTTTGAGAGTAACATAATATTTACGCATTTGAGCAGTGTAGTACTTGAAATTTATGTTCCGCTAAACTCGCCGGGAGCCGTTTCGGGCCTCGAAACCAAAACCATCAATTAATCTTTACCTTGTTCCCATCACATTCGAAAGCCTGCTCACACCTACTAGTACGTACCAAACCTGAACGTGTTCCCACTATGCAGGTATTAGTACTAGTGCTAGTACTTAGGTTATAAAAAGGGGAACTATCTAACCGAAAATTACTCTACCTTTCCTCCTCATAAGTGCTTCTTCTTCGTCCGTCGTTGCCATGGCCGGTTAGCAGAGCTCTAGGTCGAGAACCACTCATAACAAGGGAGCGACAACCAAGGCTGCGGAAAAAAAGAGAGGGTTCGCCACCACGCAGAGACCTCGAAAGATCTCTCACGGGCAGACGATGGCTCCCAGGAGCGCCCTAGCCGCGGAGGCGAACATGCCGAGCTGGCGGAGCTGGAGTCGCTATCCCTCGACGACATACCTGATCAGCTCAATAAGCAGAAGGAGTTCATCCAAGGCTTGATGGAGTTGCTGAAGGAGAGCCTCGACGACATGCCTGCTGAGCTCAATCAGCACGGGGAGTTGACCACCGGCTTGGTGATGCTGCTGAAGAAGAGAATTGCCTCGGAGAAGAAGGCGACCGGCGATCCTTCGACTTCAGGAGGACAAGGCGAAGCTTTGCCACGAGATCGACCTGTTGAAGGAGAAGAACGCCGACTGGAAGAAGCTGCATGAGAATAGTAGTTCCTCGATGAAGATGCTGCAGGCCCTCGTCATGGAATAGAAGGAGGAGTTGGCGAAGCTCCGCATCGAGCACCCAGCTGCTGTCAAGGTACGTAATGAGGCCGTGGAACAGATGATGAAGGCTCGCGTGGAGAAATCCCGTGTCATGGACAAAATGAAGAAGATGGCGGAGGAGACGCGCAAGGAGATGGAGGTCGTGGAGGCGATGAAGAAGCAGTTACGACTCCGCGGCGAATTAGATCATTTGGGGTGATAATCTTCCTTCTTCTTTTGCTGTTGTGTTTCATCTTTTGCTTCGGGTGTTTCGCCGCACGTGTCACGTTCTCTGCGAGGCATGAATAGTAAAATGGTTTTTTTGAGGGAATGAATAGAACAATGCTAACAATGAGATGACTAGAAAATTAGATCATTTTTATCGCCATATGGCACTAGGCTGCCGTGTTTCGTGCTCCTCCGCCGCAGTACTACTCCAGTGGAAAACTTGAGTATACCGCACGATTCTTTGCTCCTCCTCAATCAGGTCCTCGACACATTTATACGACCAGTCAAATCACAAGGACCCGCCTTCCAGAAGTAATGAGCCGTCAAATCACAAAGGCCCTCGCCTCTCGTGAAACCGACCAAGCTAGACTGCCCCGCCCTCTAGCCTTTTAAATAATGTATACTTTTGTACAAAAGTAGTATCGATGGATTGCGCCATGGAGCAAAACTTGAAATTAAAAAAAGGTGGTACATATAGAGAGCGCTGGTCGCCAAATTATGCATATAGTACTATTAAAAAGGCGAGTCACAATAATGGTGTCCAGCACAACCCACCCCTCAAATAAAACTAAGCACCCTGGAATTCTTTGGCAAAACTAAGCACCCTGAAATTCTTTGACAACTAAACTGCTGGCTATATGATGTTGGCCATATATATTGTATGTATATAATGTGAAGAAACGAGTGGTAGTACTATACCAAGTAAAATATGGAATGTAAGAAATACTAGTATCTACGTACTGAAGAGTTAAAGTAACAAGAAGAAACATAACATAGTTACGCTGGGGCTCAAAGCACAACACACCCCTCAAATTAAATTAAGCACACCGAAATTAAACTTTGCAACTATCCGGTAAACACTGCATTAGAACCACCGAGCAACGACACTGCCACCTTACTCGAGTCCTCGTCCACTTCCTCGACTTCGTCCTTGTCCCTCTTCCTCTTGGCGATACTTCTTTGCTTGAACCGCCAACTTGGCTGTTGCTCTTCATCCAACCCTTGTAGATATTGAAACAAAGGTAGCCATCCATTGCAGCGTAGTGGATGTGGTCTATATCTAGTACATTCCGCTGCCATGCATGACGATGAAAGCGTGTATGGAGGTTTCTCCGGTTTACCATCTGAAGGATGAACCATGGCTCCTGCCAGGTCAACATTGAAGGTCGACGAGAGGACACCGGCCGATTCTTTTGGAGGTCGAAGGTGTTGCGCATAACGAGGCCTATCCGACGCAGGACTTCTTTATCGTTACCAAAGTCTCTGAACGAATTTGACTAGGTTGCTCTCGAGGAAGTCCTTAAAATCCTGGCACTCAACGTCCGCATGGCATATGTGGTAGACCAAGCATAAGTCATGCACGCAAACCTGGATCACGGCGGGCTTCTTCCTCTCTTCGTCCTTTAGATCCTTCTCTCGTCCCGGGAATGTGGTGTACTCAACATCTAGCCCAGCGACCCACTCATCATCGAGTCTTGAACATGCGTCAGGCGAGAAAGGCATCCTTTCACCGTCGCGGAAGAACGGGTGTAGATGACGTCGAACTCATCGCCGGTGATGGTTCGACCTTGTACTCACCGCCGATCGGGAGATTTGGGGCGCCATGGATTTGGGAGGAGGGTTAGGATTAGTGGAACTGCCGTAATGTGAATGGGCGGGACGACTAGGAGCGAACCGCCGTAGTATTAAGGGCGTGCAAGGGGCAGTAGGAGCGAACTGCCGGCGTGCGAACGGCAGGGTAGTGGCTTTCCATTCTCCCATGATACGGGCTTCGAGAGCCCTTGGATCTGAGATCGAGCGGTTGCATGGCGTGATTCTAGACCTATGGGTGAATATCCTATCACGGAGGTTATTCGCAAATTTTCAGCAACTTAGCATGCGACCGTTTGATCTCAGATCCAAGGGCTGCCAGCAGCCCATATCATGGTCGCGCCTACCATGACCGTCGCGTCGCTCGCGCGGTCGCACCCTTGGAGATTTAACACGGTGCGTTAGGCTATCTGATGTTGGCATGTCATACATAGTCATCACTTAGTCACTCATACTACAACAAGGTTGGCTATAAGTGTATTTTTTTACTCCTCTCTATCTCTTTCTTCGCACTCCCTCCATCCCATAATATAAGAACGTTTTTGACACTAGTGTAGTGCCAAAAACGTTCTTATATTATGGGACACAGGGAGCAAGTAAGTACAATAGTGCGCTTTACATGGCATTTTTGCATATGTGGAGGAAAGAGAGGCAAGGAAAAAGTGGAGAAGTGGGCTCTCATGCAAGAGCCAGCCTCTACTACATGGTGGAGCATTGGGAGAGGCACCTGTATGGAGGTGGTCAGGAATCGGGAGACTCACGCCGGTCGTAGCGCCGCAGTTAAAATGATAATGGCAAGTCAAATCACGGGCCCCACCTCTCCAAAGATAACTCATTGTCAAATCACACAGCCCTACGTTTGCAGCAGCCTACTCCCTCGTCTTCTCGCGTCTCTATCGAACCGACTAGGAGGAACTACCCCGCCGCCTACCGCGCAAGAAAAGTCCCGCCCTCGACTTTTAAATAGTATACAATATACTAATTTTGTATCCATGGATTGCGCCCGCGACATGGAGCAAAGCGTATAGAAAACGACGGTACACATGTACGGAGGTACAAACCGCCCATCGCGTTACGCATCGCACCCAGACGATCGGTCGATCCGCACGCTGCTCTTCGAATGGAGCAGCGTCATATTGCGTTTGCACACACATGTGGGGCGGCAATTGAGAACCGACCATAGGCACACTCCCGGCCCGCAAGTCGGGTGACTTAATAGAAGAGGGAGGCGGCGATAGTACTAGAGAAGTGTTGTAGTACTACGTTGGTGCTCGGACAATCCACGCAAGACACGGAAGATCAGTTCGTCCATGCATGTGACCAGACTCCAGCGAGACGCGCTGGATTGGCTATCGTCTACATATCGTGCAGGCTGTGTTGTACATGGCTGTAGTTGTGGTGAGAAATCTAAAAAAGGTTTCTTGTCATCTCGCAAAATTAGGTGTCATGTGCTTCGGATCACTGCGAGGGTTAAACAGCGACAAGCTGAGTTGGGCTAGTCATTGGGGCACATGCACGAACGGTGACTACTCGGCTGCCATCTAGGTCAAGCTAGCTATGTTAATTAGGACATCTATCGGCGGACACCTTTTCTCTGAGTTTATCTTTAATTTGAGCTTTGTTCCTCGTCTAGTTTGTCCGTCGGGATTCATGTTGTCTCCTTTGGGCAGTGAGGTTATGATTTCTTGTCATGTGGCATTTTTTCGTGTTATATGTTATAATCCGGCGCTTCAGATCAAAATGACGACAACTGCGCCTCCGGTCCACGTGCATGAAGACTACTCGACAGTCATTGACGAGGTCAAGCCGGCTCCGGTAGACAAAAGAAAACTAGTACTACTCCACTATATAGGCAGGAGCCTTCGCGCTTGCTTGCTAATGTTGCTCTCTTCACCTTTGTCTCGACCTCTCGAGATCTAAACACGACAGCGGTGGCCACTCTCTCTCTCTCTCTCTCTCTCTCTCTCTCTCTCTCTCTCTGCTGCTTGCTGGTCACAGATCCAGCCGGATCCTCTCCACCGGGAAGGTGAGAAGGTGCAACGCGTTCACGCTGGTCGTCCTCGGCGGCGGCTCTTAACCACTTCTTTGGCGCGTCGATCAGCCTGCTTTGCCGTTCTCTCCCAAGCACCGCTGGCGAGGGAGGGCCTCCGACCCCTTCTTCCTCGCTGCCGTAGTGTGGGCAGATCCGCCCTCCCGCCGCCCACCTAGCGACATCCCGGCGACCATTCAAAAACCACCGCCGGCGAGTGAAGGTGCTGTGGAGAAGTAGATCGATGGAGGAGTACAACCGATACGTGAGGATCGCAGACGGCGACCCTGTGAAGCTAGCTAGGATGTTGGAGATACAGTCTTGGTTTGACAACAAGGACCAACTAGCGGCGATGGCGACATCCATGGCCACATATCTGCAACAGAGCGAAAAGGCGACGATACTCCCGGAGGGAGTCGCGCCGGAGTACATAGAGCTACTCCTCTGGGCCATGGAGCAAACATATTCACCGAATCCGATCATGAGGGAGCGTTGGTGGGAGTATCGATCTCAGATGGAGCATCCACCAGAGATTGAAGGATCGAGCATCTACTAGGTGCCGTTTGTGAGGGTGCCTGCCAGAGCGAGCCGGTGGAGTGTTCGTCGACTGAACCCAACTGCAAGAGGAGAAAAGCAGTTGGCCCGACAACGCTTCCCGCCATCGTCTCCCTCGCCTTCACATCGTCTCACGGGGCGGCTGTCCGCCGCTGAGGAATAGGAGGGG
Source organism: Aegilops longissima (assembly GCA_021605205.1). NCBI lineage: Eukaryota > Viridiplantae > Streptophyta > Magnoliopsida > Poales > Poaceae > Aegilops > Aegilops longissima. Next base: position 146,515,877 of record CM038678.1, on the reverse strand, counting down.
GCTGCCCCCCAGCCCAGTAGTCGGGCAAGTTGTGAATTGTCAGGAGGAGCTTAGGGTTGTCAGTATTTGCAGGTTGTGAATTGTGTTTTGTGTTGTGTATTTTGAGAGTACTTTCAGATATGAATGTCTTTTGAATTTCAGATTTGCAGTATTGAGCATATGAAGTATTTTATGAATTCTAGAGATCTATTTTTAGCACTTAAAATGTAGTTTCATAGGAGTATAAAAGTGCAAACAATGTGATTCTCGAGAGAAGAAACTGCAAGTTTCGGGCCAGATAAGCGCAAGTTCGTTTCGAGATAAGCGCAACTTTCAGAGGCGAGCATTTATATTAACACGACCTTTTCAAACAGGGTTAACATCATGTTGGAAGTTTTATTCATGGTCGAAAATGGAACTACCAGCTAGTTAACATCATGCTGATCAACATTCATGCATAGCACATCTTCATATGATGCACAGTCAAAATGCCCACACAATGTCGAGTGTGCGAAACACAGAGAAACCGAGGGACGAAGTTTTGGCAAGTGTTGGACGTGGTTTTGGGCTGCCCCGTCTAGGCTTTCATTTTTAACATGCGTAGCCCACGACCTTGGATGGGAGGTCCATAGGCCTGTTTGTATTTTCTTAGGGCCGTCATGTATCGACCGGCCTATGGACCTCCCATCCGAGGTTTTATTTTTGGCAGCCCAATTTATGTATTTTTTTGAGGAAAACACAGAGGTCTGTTCTATTTTTCTATATAATAAGAATAGGAACGCCAGGTCCAACTTATGTTTCCCTTCTAACTATATTATATATATTTAAATTATTTTATATGTTGACTGTTTAGTTCACATAATTGGCAAATAGATGACCGCTCTCGCGATCCCCTTCGCCCCCGCCACCACCTCCACCCTCGCCGCCACCCCGCCACTACCTCCACCCTCGCCGCCGCCATAGATCTTGCTGCCACCCCCCGCCTCCTGACTCCGGGCGCGCCTGCCCCCCTCAGCAAGTCCGCTCGCGCGCCCCATGGAGTCGTCGGCCATATCCACGGGGGAATGGCTGGAAGACAGGCAGATGTACAAGATGCATCTCCCACATGTCTACAAAGCCTTCCCGCGGATGCTCCAGCCGCTCGACTCCGTCGCGCCGGCGGTGCTGCGGGAGACTCGAGGGAGGAGATGGAGGGAGCGGGCGATGCGGATCCGCGACGACGCTCTCTCCTGGACCCAGTGCACGCACGAATGGAGGGAAGCAGAGGAGGAAGCTGCGAGGGAGGAAGCCAAGGAGGGACCGAATCCGTTCTCTCACTCGCGCAGGTATGCTCGGATGTGTAAGGATCATGTGGATTGGGAGCTGCTGAATCTCCCTGCGGATCTACTTTGAAGGAGATTTCTCGGAGAAGCACAGGATGCCCCACCCCGGTGAGCCGCCAATTGCGTTTGTTCGATGGGCGAAAGGAGAAGTGAATTCAGGAGATCCACGCCGTGCTGCGAGATGGGAATGCTTGACTGGACTCCTTCCCACCAAAGACGCCACCGGGCCGGGCAGGTGGATCCCTACGACCTCTCCCCAAACCTGCAGAAGATTGAAATTAGGCTTGCAATCTGCTTCAATTGAGCTGTCTGGTGGTTATTTCGCTCTCGAGAGACAACATCTGGCTGGAGGATGAGAAGGAACCAGGAACTCCGATGAATTTCCCCTATCACAATGGGGGGGAGCGCCGGTTGGGCAGTGGTACGGCCCACCTCCGCCCCAAATGGGGGCACAATCTGGGCAGGCTCCTGTAATTGCCCAAGATCAATCTGCTGGTGGTTCTGACTCTCAGATCAGTGGGAAATCTCAAGGCAAGAATCAGCAAAAGAAGAGATAGGACATCCAGAAAACTGCTCCTGCCCCTGCTTCGGGCCTTATGGCATACTCTGAGGTGATCTGCTACAACTGTGGGGAACCAGGGCATCATTTGGATAAATGTGTCAAGCCCAAGAGTTGTTTTATCTGCAAAATGGTTACCCATAAAGTTGAGAATTGCCCTGTCAGAAGGAAAACCCACAGTTCTGCTAGATATGTTGGAAGTGCTGCTCCAGGATTATGTCCACCATTGACAGAATTTTCTGTGACACAGAATTAGATAGTTTCTTTCCCCTTTCTAGTTGTAGAGCTCTGCCCAGATGTGGTAGTGACCACACTCCTTTGCTCTGGTACTCTGATCTTAACCAAACTCCAAAGAGCAATAGTTTTAAATTTGAAAAGTGGTGGTTGCTTAGAGAAGATTTTACTGAGCTAGTCAGGAAAATCTGGAATGAGCCTACTGGGAGCAGCTGCCCCCTAGAAAATTGGCAGATCAAAATCAGGAGATTTAGAAGAACTACCAAAGGGTGGAACTCCAATGAGGAAGCTAATCTTAGAAGATACAAAAGGCTTCTCCTCCTTGAGTTTGATTCTCTAGATATTAAGGCAGAAACCACTGACCTCTCTGAGGCTGAGACTAATAGATTAAACTTTGTCCATGGAGAGCTCAAGAAAATTTGGCTTCAAGAAGAAATCAAAGCCAAACAAAGGTCTAGAGATAGGAACATTAAGGAGGGTGATTGAAATACTGCTTACTTCCATGCAGTAGCTAACGGAGGAGGAGGAAAACCCTCATTCACTCCCTTGATGGCCCTAATGACCTCATTATTGAGGTAGATGAGATCTTTGAAAGTGGCTAGTGACTTCTACAAAGACACATTTAAGAAAGAAAACCCTTACGGGTTCTCTCTACAGAACAATTTTTTCCCTGCTTCTGAAAAAGTCTCTCCTGCTGAAAATGAGCTGCTAGAAGCCCCTTTTTCATAGATAGAGGTGAAGAAAGCCATTTTTAGCTCTTATCTTGATGGGGCTCCTGGTCCTGATCGGATTCCCTTCTTGTTTTACCAGCATTTTTGGGACTTGGTGAAAAATGATCTCTTAGATCTTTTCCAAGCCTTTCATAGAGGAGAGTTGGATCCAGCAACTTACTCATGGGGGGGCTGTTGGGGTCAAGTTAAATAACTATGAAAGTGATTTTTCCTTCTTTGGTAAAGGCCTTAGGCAAGGTGACCCCATCTCCCGCTTTTGTTTAATTTAGTAGTGGGCGTTCTTACTAAAATGCTTGAGCAAAGCTGCTGATCATAGTCGATTGCGGGGCTCATCACGAGGTGCCTTACTGGTGACATCATCGCCTTCAATATGCAGATGATACCATCCTTTTCTTAGACAATGACTCCACACATGCTAGCAATCTGAAAACTGTTCTAACCTGTTTTGAACAAGTCTCAGGCATGAGAAATCAACTACTCTAAAAGTGAACTTATCCCTATCAACATGGATGATCAGGAGTTAGTTGACTTCCTCTCTATTCTAGTCTGTAATAAAGGTAACTTCCCCATTAAGTACCTAGGTATCCCTCTCCACTATGATAAGGCGAGAGAGAGGATATCCAACCCCTCTGGATAAAATCATTAAAAGGATTGCTGGGTGGAGGGCAAACTTCCCTCTTCAGAGGTAGATTGATCCTGATACAAGCTTGTTTGGCTAGCATTCGGTGTATCTCCTCTCCTTCTTCAAGTTCCCTAAATGGGCAGTGAACCTCTTCAATTCTCAGATGTCTCATTTCTTGTGGAATGATTTTGAGGGAAATAGGAAGCTACACCTTGCTAATTGGGCCCTAGTCTCTATGAAAAAAGATTTTGGAGGCCTAGGCATATGTAACCTCCAAGAAATTAACATCATCTTCTAGGGTCTTGGATTAAAATATTCTATGAGGAAGACACTGAAACCACAGGAAGCTTCTTATTGCCCATAAATACCTAGGAAATAAACCTAATATTTTGTCCCTTCCTCCAACCCTAAGACCTCTAGATTCGGAAAGGATTAAAATCTATTATGCATCTTTGTGAAATTTGGCTCTGAGATGGAACATAGGGGATGGGATCGAGAACCAGGTTACGGGAAGATACTTGGTTTGGCACATCCCCTAGCATTCAATTTTGGCCTATTTACTCTGTCTACAATGAGCTTAACAAAAGTGTCAATGAAGTTTGGGATGGTCAATGCCTAAAACTCTCTTTTAGAAGGAACTTTAGTGATAGTCTCATGGAACAATGGTTCCAGTTGGAGGAAATTGCCAAAAGCATTACCTTTACTGCCAAGCCGGATGCCCTGATTTGGCACCTGGACAATAAGGGGAAGTATTCCTCCAGCTCCCTCTATCATGTTATCAACTTTAGAGGGGCTCAAACCGTGTTTATCCCTGCTGTCTGGAAATTGAGAGTTCCCCCTAAAATTCATGTATTTCTCTGGCTTCTCTCGGAAAACAAATTGATGACTAGGGATAACCCTAGGAAGAGACACATCATCAAACCCCTTGATTGTGTTTACTGCTTGGAACAAGAGTCTTGTTCTCACCTATTTTTTGAATGTATAGTTGCTAAACATCTCTGGGCCCACATTGAGGAATATTTCTCTAGTCAGATTGGCTCATCCTTCGAATCTGTCGCCAGATTCTGGATTGCTACCAAAAAGTGCTCAGTTTTAAACACTGTTAGCTCAACTGTCCTTTGGTGCCTCTGGAAATATAGAAATGCTATGATTTTCAGTAACACCTCCTGGATTTCCATTCCGCAGGTCTTGAGGTTGATCAGGAACATGGTGAGGAACTGGGCGATTCTCTCCTCCGGATCGGACAAGGACAAGTTGATGAGCTTCGTGGAAACCCTAACAAGATCCCTCCAGAAACCGTTGGCGATCCCTTGTGGCTGAAAAAGGCTCCATCTGCTCTGGGGCTGGACCCGTGGGCTCGTCTCAAGATCTCTGATGAAGATGATGGGCACCTGGCGCCGAAAAAGAGGGACATCCACCATGCTACGCCTTCTAGCCCGGTGTCTCCGCTTGCTTACTGGTCGCCGCAGGCTGACACGGCCCCTCGCTTGAAGACCATGAAGGCTTCGCTGGACCCTCCTTGTGTCATTTGAGTGCTCTATCCGCTCTGCCTTTGGCACCGCTCGGGTGATTTGTGTTATTCAGAGAACTTGTTCATCCACCCGCCCTAGTTTGTAGCTTTTCTACCTTTGCTTTCGAACTGCTCTTTGAGATGCTGTATCAGAATATGTTGTGGTTTCATTCTCAGCAATGGAACCGGGGAGATGCTCCCTGTTTTTCTAAAAAAAATTATTTTATAGTTATTATATATTATTTTTATTGTCATCATATATTTAACAGATACTTACATATGTAAGAAAACAATATCCCACATCTTATTAACTTACAAAATAATTTCTTAACAAATAAAATCTTGGATTGTTTTGGCACGAAAATCCTAGTGATTGTGTACAAAAGCTTGGTAAGATTTAAGGATGAATGTAATAATATCACTTATTATTTAAATATATTTATAACAAAATGCTCAGCCCTTTTATTTTTTGATAACATTCTTGGCCCAACCCAACATTATAATTAGAATCAGCCCAGCAAAATCGTGTATTTCGAGAAAGTGCAAATGGCCTGTAATTTTTTAGGAAATAAAATAAATGGGCCGCATGGACGCTACATTATTTGTTCACCCAGCCCAGCTAATGGCTGTAATTCAAAAAAAGATCAAATTGACTGTAAATTCTATCGCGCAAAAAAAACTATAAATTCTGAAAAAATGGGTTGAATATGTGCCACATTTTTGGAGGCTGAAATGTGGGCCAATAGGTCGAAGCCAACGCAAGTCGTTGTCAATTTAGTCAACAAATGATTCTGACATGTTAGCCGTTGGATTTACATCCAACGACCGGGGAGGGAGTCCTGGACTAGGGGGTGTCCGGATAGCCGAACTATCATCTTTGGCCGGACTCCTGGACTATGAATATACAAGATTGAAGACTTCGTCCCGTGTCCGGATAGGACTTTCCTTGGCGTGGAAGGCAAGCTTGGCGATCTGGATATGTAGATTTCCTACCATTGTAACCGACTCTGTGTAACCCTAACCCTATTCGGTGTCTATATAAACCGAATGGTTTTAGTCCGTGGGGACGAACAACAATCATACCATAGGCTAGCTTCTAGGGTTTAGCCTCTCGATCTCGTGGTAGATCTACTCTTGTACTACCCATATCATCAATATTAATCAAGCAGGGAGTAGGGTATTACCTCCATCGAGAGGGCCGAACACAGGTAAAACATCGTGTCCCTTGTCTCCTGTTACCATCCACCTAGGCGCACAGTTTGGGACCCCCTACCGAGATCCGCGGTTTGACAACGACATTGGTGCTTTCATTGAGAGTTCCTACGTGTCGTCACCTATAGGCCCGATGGCTCCTTCAATCATCGGCAACGAGCGCAGTCCGGTGAGACTTTTCTCCGGGACAGATCTTACGTATTCGGCGGCTTTGCGCTGCGGGCCAATTCGCTAGGCCATCTGGAGCAGATTGAAAGCTTCGCCCTGGCCATCGGTCAGATTTGGAAGCTTTGAACTATACAGCCGATGTCGCGGAGATTTGATCTTGACGGATTGAACCACAGCCGGCGCGCTGCACTTGTCTCGATGGGTGCGATCTAGCTCTGCTACGAACGAGTGCCACAGAGGCGCACCGATATCCGCTCCGACCCTTAATCCGGGCGGTTTCGCCGATCGAGGGCGGTTGGTTGGACACTGCCTCGGGGCTGAAATATCCACGGCGATTGAGCGAACACCATCCCTGTCGCTGCGGCTTCGCGACTCCAGTGCGGACTCTTTTACGGACTCCGAACCTCCCGCGCCTCTACGGTCGAATCCGATGGCGCGCGTTATGGGGTTCACCGCCACGGACATCTTTCAAAGACTCGCCCTTTGGCGATATCCTGAACTCATTAAAGTCTCTCTCTTTGTCAGGTGAGCCCTGGCCGAACTATGGTCATGAAGGTTGGGATTCGGACGACGAAGAAATTCAACGCCCACCCACCACCCAGTTTGTAGCCACTGTCGATGATTTAACCGACATGCTCGACTTCGACTCGAAGACATCGGCGGTATGGGCGGCGGTGCTGGAGGCGATCAAGAGCCAGCGCCCGCAGCGCACCGGAAGGCCACCTCGTCATATGACATATACATGGTGGACATCCCAAAAGATGGGAATGGCGATGGAGCGGCGGAGGATGACCCTCAAGAAACAACCCAAGCGCCGGCGTCGTGGCGCCGCTCTCTATCCCGACGCTGTAAGCGGCGATTCCGCACGGAGACAATAATACCCGGACGGTGCGAAGGCGACCCCTCGGCGGGACTCAACGCGGGAGGAGGAGAAGCAAGTCCGCCACGACAATGCGGCGAAAGAGAGGTAGAGGGCGATAATTATGCCCCCCCGAAGGCGAGGCAAGCCTCGGCGACGGCCAATTCGTCGTGCGAGAGGACCCGTCGAACAAGGCGTTTTAAGCGCAGGCTCATGGCCACGACAAGCAGCCTCAAGAAAAAGCAGCAACAACTTAGAGCTGACCAAGACCTGCTAGTTGACAGATGGACTGAAGTCCTTGCAGCGAAGAGTATGAACTCGAGCGCCCCTCAAAAGCTACCCCAAGCGCGGGCCGTTGCCTCGATCGAGAAGGAAGCACCCACGTCACCGGCGCCGACGACATGGCAGACCGGCCACCCGCGGGCGCCATAGAAAGCCTCTCGGCCCTCCGCTCAAGCCACGCCCGACGCGCTCAAAAAGTACCAAGGCACGGAAAACGCGCGGACTTGCGAGATATATTGGAGGATAAGGCAAAGCATACAAGATCGATCTAGAGATCGGCGTGGGCGTAACGACTCGGGATGATTACCGTCACGCCGGATCACAGCAAACCTGGCACGAGCGAACACATGAACAAAGCTCATATGAGCTACGTCGTGATATAGCCCATCAGAGGCGCCGCACACCCACTATGCTTCACAGATGAAGTAATGGATCATCAAATCCCTGCGGGCTTCAAACCCGTAAACATCGAATCATACGATGGTACCACAGATCCTGCGGTCTGGATCGAGGACTATCTCCTCCATATCCACATGGCCCACGGTGATGATCTACATGCCATCAAATACCTCCCTCAAGCTTAAAGGACCAGCTCGGCATTGGCTCAACAGCTTGCGGCAGAGTCAATCGGTTGTTGGGAGGACCTCGAAGCCGCATTCCTTGATAACTTCCGGGGCACATATAATGCGACCACCAGACGCCGATGACCTTAGCCATATAATTCAGCAGCGGAAGAATCGGCGGACAATTCGGGCGCGGTTCCTAACAAAGAAAAATCAGATCGTCGATTGTCCGGATGCGAGGCGCTAGCAACCTTCAAACACAACATCCGCGACGAGTGGCTAGCCCGGCACCTAGGACGGAAAAGCCAAAATCCATGGCAGCCCTCACCACACTCATGACCCGCTTTGCGGCGGAGAGGACAGCTAGCTAGCTCGAAGCAACAACTTGGCCAAACACCACGGTAGTTCGGATACCAAGGACATCAATGGCAGGTCATGTCGCAACAAGCATAAGCGCCGCGTGCGGTGATAATGCTGAAGATCTGACGATAAATGCGGATTCGAGGCTCTAAACCCGGTCGCGGAAGAAGCCATTCAAAAGAAATACCCAGGGCCCGTCCAACTTGGACCGAATACTCGATCGCCATGCGGATACATGGCACCCGAAAAACTGCAACCACACCAACAGGGATTGTTGGGTGTTCAAGCAGCGAGCAAGCTAAGCGCCAAAAACAACGACAAGGGCTGCATAGCGATGACAAGGAAGAGCCCGCCGCCCGAACAATAGAGGACGAAGGGCTTTCCCACACAAGTGCGGACGGTGAACATGATATCGCAACCCACATACCCAAAAGGGGGCGGAGCGCGCACTAAGGGGCGTATCTGCTGATGGAGCAGTCGCCCCAAGTTCAACCCATGGTCTTCCTGCCCGATCACCTTCGATCGAAGGACCACCCACTAGCATCCGCCACGGCGGTTTCGCGCATTGGTTCTTGACCCAATTATTGACGGATTTCACCTCACCGAGTCTGATGGCCGGCGGCAGCAGCTGAACCTGATTTATCGGGATACGGTCGCGCAAAATGGGCATAGACCGTCAAGGATCAAACCCACAAAGGCGACCTTTAAAGGCATCATTCCGGTGTAGAGGCCAACTGCACGAGCTCCGTTACACTTGAAGTGGTCTTCGGATCCGCGATAACTTCCGGAGTGAGGAGTTAATCTTGACATAGCCCGTTCATGGCGGCTATCACGCCTTCGCTCGACGAACCGCATTCACAAAATTCAATGCGGTGCCGCACTACGCGTACTTCAAACTCAAGATGCCAGGCCCTCGGCGTAATCACGGTCAATGGAAATCGAGCGCTCCTCCGAGCGGAGGAGCATATGGCCGCCCTTGCGGCGAAGTGCGAACAGCCTCTTAAGGCAATTCTCGATCCGGCCAATAAGCGGTCGGACAACATCAAGCGCGCCGGAGTAACCTACAGCAAGACCGCTGCACGTTCCGAACAAGCGTAGTAATGCAGCCCCAACCCCAGCCCTCGCGAACTTCGCGAAGCCGATTACCTGGCGCCGCGTAATTGCGCTCTGAAGCACCATGGGCATATGGGACGAGCCACGACCACGGCATGCCCAGAATGCGGCTAGACCGCACTAGGGGCTCCCATTTGTGTCATTCCTTTTTTTTCTTTTTCTTCCTTTTACTTTCAGGACTCCGTTCTCCAGAAGCCCTGTCTGGCATTCGCGCCGAATATACGATGCAACAGCGAGGAAGCGTAAAACTTCGTCATTGTCGGTGGTCTCTATTACGAGCGGTATACCTGTTTTACATACCACATCGCAAACTTACCTCGAAGGGGACATATCAAAAGTCCGCACCTTGCTTATCACACAATTTGTATCGTTCTGCTTTTATTTGCGGTTTCTTTTGAATAACCAATATATAGCTCTTGCCTATTATTGCATTCTTTCCCATTATATATGTTCATTTATGACATTGCGCAACCGTACAATTTGGTACGACTAATACATCAGGGGCTTATGTACCCCAAAAACATGGTGTGACAAGTCCGAACACTTTCACAAGTGCGGCACCCCGAACTTATAGCATTATATGCATCGGCTCCGAATCATGTCTTGGGTCAATAGTTGGGTTTGCCCGGCTCCCATGTTTTGGTACCTTACGTTCCGTTATATCGGCTAAGGTAGCGCTGGGAGAACCACTGCGATTGTGCCCCGGTTGAGCTGGGTTGAGCACCTTAGTGGAGAAAGCTAAAACTGACCATCATGATAAGGCGAGAGCCGGTCGCTGTTTGAGAGGTTTTTTCGAGTCCCTAAAGACTTATGCCACTTAGAGCGAGGAACCGGCATTGTCCGGCCAAGGCATGGATAGCGCCCCGAACTCGGTCTTCCGAATACTAGGGGCTTCGCCGAAATTTAAAATTATAGAATTCTATGGCTAAGTGAGAGTGTTCAAGCATTATAGTCCGGTTGCCTGGTTCGTTCGTTGGCGCCTCCTCGAAGGACCCAAGTATGGGAACAAGAGCACTCAAGTTTATCCGAACACCCGGCTTTTCGTGGCATGGGGCTGAAATAACGACTCGCCATCTCTCAAATTTGATAAGCGGCCGCCTGAAGGTAATATTTTAAATTCAAAAGCGTTGCTTAGCGCATATGAAAAAGTTTTCAGCGTACATGATAACAAATGCGAGTCTACTCAAATATTACATCTTTGGAGCATTCACCCGCTATAAGATGGGCACCCTTGAGGCGCCCTCATAATACTTCTCGGGCTTGCGATGTTCTTTGCCCGTGGCGGACTGTCCGTCACCAGCTTCTCGCGTCCAGCTTGCCCCGATGCACCTTAGCGCGGGCAAGGGCCCTACGGCACCTTCAATACAGACGGAGCGCTTGATGACTTGATCCATGGACAGGCATCCACCAGCCGCGCACTAGCCGAAAGTAGCTCCCAGGCATGGCCTCATTTGGCCACATCCGAGCTATAAGGCCCTTCATGGCCTGTTCGGCGGCCTTGTGGAGCTCGACCAATTGCTTCAGTTGGTCGCTCATGGGCACCGGGTGTTCGGCCTCAGCATACTGAGACCAAAACACCTTTTTCATCGAGCTCCCTTCTTCGGCTCGGTAGAAAGCGGCGGCATCGGAGACACTCCGCAGCAGATCTGCGAACGCTCCTGGAGAGCTCCAGATTCGGGTAAGTACTAGATAATTGACTTTTACATTCTTGCTCTGCATAAAGAATGCCTTACCCGCCGCGATCTTCTTTATTGCCTCAATCTCCTGAAGGGCTTTTTGGGCCTCAGCCTTAGCAGCTTTGGCACTCTCAAGAGCGAGGCAAGCTCGGACTCTCGGGTTTGAGTCACGCTCCAAACCCTCGTCTTTTTCCACGAGCACTGGAGCTCTTGCCGTACCTCCGCCAGCTCGCCTCCCCTTCTCTCGCTCGGTGCACTCATGGCCGCTTTGTTTTCGACGCGGACACCGCCTCCTTGGTCGCCACCTCTTCGTGGCCCTGCAGTACCCATGTTATTCCTGTTATCTTTTGCAACCACATTTTTAAATTCCATAAGGTATTACTTACCTTCCTTGTCCTCGAGCTGCTTCTTGGCTTGGCGAGCTTCGTTCTCGGACCGCTCGAGGCTCTCCTTCAATGCATTGACCTCCATGATCGGTCTGGCGGAGGTCAGCTAGGCAGCCTGCATTCCCATATTGACATAATTATGTTAGACTCCTGCGTATATCTTTTTAGATCCTCGATCGACTTTTCTTTCCGAACACGAACTAAGCATCGGGGCTACCTGTCTATCGGTAATCTTCTTACATATATTGAAAACTTACCTCAAAGCCTGTTAAAGGCCGTTGCGAGGCTTGATCAGCCAGCTCTTGGCGGGTGAACTTTCTAGATCACCACACTCATAGCAGTGCGGTGCTCCTCCTTGATGGAGGCGCTGTTAAGCGCCTCCAGTAAGCTATCCGGTGCCTCCGGTTGGATGGAGGACACCGGTGTCTTACCCTTCCTACGAAGGGGCTGCTTGCTGGACTTCGGAACCGCTGAAGGTTCCGGTATGGAGTGCGGACAAGGGTCGGGCTTAGAGCCCCTGGGGGTCTCGCTCCCCTCGCTCCTGGAGTTCGGGAGGCTGCCTTGCGGCGCCTCCTGCGCCACCTCCTCTTGACCAGGCCCCCCTTGGGGCCCCTCCTCAGCGTCGTCAGCAGCGTGAGGTGGGGAGGCGGCCGGAAGTGAAGTACTCTCCACTTCCGGCAATTCAGGGACCCTTCGACAAGCGGGCGAGCTCGTCCTTAGGCGGGCTGCATGATTGTTCGGCTTTAGAGAACACTATGCAATGAAAAAAAGCCATGGGTATCCGGACACTTACGATCTCGCTAGGGGCTTGGCCTCGAGGGCCCTCCTCCTCGCCGTCGTTGGCGTTGGTGGAGAGCGTCCGGAGGAAGGGTTCTTCCTTCTTGAACCCTCCGGCCTCCCGGTGGGCGGCCTTTCTTTCTTCTCTCCCCGGCTGGGAGAGGCTTGCTTCCTCCTCCTCGTTTTCGGGAGGAGTCCGCCTCCAGTCGTCGGACGATGAGTCCGACAACACGGCACCGGGCACTCCTTGAGTCCACGTGGCCTTCTTCTTGGCCTTCTTCTCGGCACCACGTAAGGCGCGGAGCAGCAACCCCGCCAAGCGGGCGTCTACTGGTCTTCGGCAAAGGGCGGACAGTTAACCTGCCGGATGTGCTCCGCTTGATCGTGTCAAAGGCAGGGAGTTTAGATCCGCATAGAGTCAAACTATGAAAAGCAAGATTCCCGTGAAGGGCAAAATAGCTTACCTCGGTAGCTTGACGCTGCGAGCTGAATCCGCGATCTTACATGGCGGATGAGGGAGCCTCGGCGCCTTGAACAGCACCTTCGGGCATCTTCGTGCGTAGTGTCGAAGAGCCTCTTCAGAGGTTGGATGTTGTGCGGATCGAACTCCCACAATTTGAAGGCCCGTTGTTGGCATGGGAGGATCCGGCGGATGAGCATAACTGGACCACATTGAAGAGCACGAGATTCTTGTTCACCAAGGTCCGCATGCAGGTTTGGAGTCCGGTCAGCTCTTCGAATTACCCCACGCCAGCCGGTCTCCTTCCAAGAAGTGAGAGCGTGGGAATACCAGATCGAATTCGGGAGCCGTCGCCCATTTAGGGTCGCGGCCGGTGATGTAGAACCACCCGATTGCCACCCTTCACGGTCTCCACAAAGGAGCCATCGAGCCATAAGGCGTTGGCGATCCTGCCGACCATGGCGCCCCCGCACTCCGCCTGGCGGCCGCCCACAACCTTCGGCTTGACATTGAAGGTCTTCAACCATAAGCCGAAGTGGGGCTGGATGCAGAGGAAAGCCTCGCACACGATGATGAACGCCGAGATGTTGAGGATGAAATTCGGGGCCAGATCGTAGAAGTCTAGGCCGTAGTAGAACATGATCCCCCGGACGAATGGGTGAAGTGGAAAACCCAATCCGCGGAGGAAGTGGGCAAGAAATACGACCCGCTCATGGTGCTCAGGGGTGGGGATGAGCTGCCCTTCGTCGGGCAGCCGATGTGCGACGTCGCCGGACAAGTATCCGGCCTTCCGCAGTCTTTTTACTTGGCCCTCCGTGACGGAGGAGACCATCCACCTGCCTCCCGCTCCGGACATGGCTGGAGATGGTTGAGGAAGGATGTGCGGACTTGGGCACTGGAGCTCAGAGTGCGCGTAAATGGATGAGCAAGGGAGGAGGAAGGCGTAGGTGAAAAGGGTGGATCCTTATCCCCTTATATGGACGGACGAGGCTATGCGTCCCCCACCAGCCTGATAAAACTCGCTTATCTCCCAAGCGCCGCAATCAATGGCGCGGTTGGATTACTCATGTCCGTATTGATGAGAATCACGGAATAAGGGGGCACGATCTACGCTTTGATAAGGCGTGCCAAGGAAACCGCCGCTAAACGCTACCTGAGGTGGGACAAGAAAAACGATTGAATAAAGGCTGGCCGTGGTGTGATGTCATGCCGTGGAATACGTCGGCAGATCGTGCAAAAATTATTCTCTACGGTGGTATGTGGAAATTGTTTTGCAGAGCCGGACACTATCCTTGTGTTCAAAACCTTCTATGAAGTATTCGGAGGAGGAACCCGCCTTGCAATGCCGAAGACAATATGCGCCGGACTCGTCGTCATGGAAGCCTGGTTCGGGGGCTCTTGAGGAGTCTGGACTAGGGGTGTCCGGATAGCCGAACTATCATCTTTGGCCGGACTCCTAGACTATGAAGATACAAGATTGAAGACTTCGTCCCGTGTCCGGATAGGACTTTCCTTGGCGCGGGCGATACGGATATGTACATTTCCTACCATTGTAACCGACTCTGTGTAACCCTAACCCTATTCGGTGTCTATATAAACCGAAGGGTTTTAGTTTGTAGGACGAACAACAATCATACCATAGGCTAGCTTCTAGGGTTTAGCCTCTCTGATCTCGTGGTTGATCTACTCTTGTACTACCCATATCATCAATATTAATCAAGCAGGAGTAGGGTATTACCTCCATCGAGAGGGCCCGAACCTGGGTAAAAACATCGTGTCCCTTGTCTCCTGTTACCATCCGCCTAGACGCACAGTTCGGGACCCCCTACCCGAGATCCGCCGGTTTTGACACCGACAACCGGCATCCATCTTCAATCTCTCGTCTTCTTCCTCTAGCGCCGCCGGGACCACCTCCCGCCTCCTGCTGCTAGCAGCTCTGCTTAGCACGCTTTGCTATGAAGCGCTACTCCATCATTGGCCAGGCCATCCCTCCATCCCTCGACACCTCCTGTTCTTCTCCACCGACTGTCGAACCACACCGCACTAGAACCAGTTAACCCCCGTACACCTCTCCGTCTGCGACTCTACTCCCGCGTCTTCCCATCTCTGGCTCGTTGCTGTCCAGGGCCTCGCCGTCGTCCACCACCTTGGATGCGCTCGGCGCGGCGTGGTCTACGTGGTCAAAGAACGACACCATCGGAAGTAGACTGTGCGTGGGAGGCTGACAGCTGGGTCCACGGCCGCACACAAGGAAATGCCTCCTTATTACATGCAAAATAATGATTCCTCCACCTGACATCTGGGAGCCACCGGAAGGGCCTCTATATTTCGCGAAAAAAATGTGCCCCCCGCTGACATGTTGGACTCACCAGCTATCTTCGCATGCAAGGAAGTGCCTCCTTATTACGCACAAAAAAAATGAATACTCCCCCTGCCAGCTGGAACCCAGCATAGTGGGAGGCTAACTTGTGGGCCTACCAAGTTGACGGGGACGGAGGGCTTTGTCAATTTAGTCAATATGAACGATTCTAGCTCCTGTTACCGTACGATGTTCATCCAACGGCCGTAGTGCTTCTTCAACCTCTGGTCTTCTTGCTCCAGCCGCCCAAACCAGCGCCGGTCGTGCCGCGTGCTCCCGCCTCCCGTGGCCGGCTGTGATGCCGCGGAGGCCTCACCGCCCCCTACTACTCCCACCGCTGGCCAGGCCATCCCTCTACTCACCCACACCCCCTATTATTTTGCGATGACAGCAGCCTCACACCGCAGCCGGACCAGTGAACCCTCGTACTCCTCTTCACGTGGGCATCCACTGCTGCGTCTTCCCCGGCTCCGAGTCGTCCCCTTCATAGGCCTCGCCGTCGTCCACCGCCGTGGTGCTCTCGGCGCGGCGTGGTCAACGTGGTCAAGGAGCGACTTCCATCGGACGTGGACTCTCGTGGAGAGGCCGCACCGGGTCCACGTCCGCGCAGAAGGAAGTGCCTCCTTATTACGTGCAAAATAATGATTCCTTCACCTGACAGCGGGGACCCAGCGGACGGGCCACCGTATTTTGCAAAAAAACATTTCCCCCTGACTGCTGGGACCCACCAACTACATCTTCGCACGCAAGGAAGTGCATCCGGGCAAAAAAAAACGATTCGCCCTCCTGACTGCTGGGACCTACCAACTACATCTTCGCACGCAAAGGAAGTGCGTCCGTGCAAAAAAAATACAATTCCCCCTCTGAATGCTGGGACCCACCAGCTACATTTTCGCACGCAAGGAAGTGCCTGACAGTCGGGACCCACCTAGTCGAAGCGTACGTAGCGTTGTCATTCTGGTCGCGAACGTGTATTTACATACTGGTCGTTGTATAGGCGCGCACGTGTCATAGTAGAGGCGCGCACGTAGCATGTACACGTACGTACAGCGGCGAGGGTGCAAGAAAGAAAATACGGTCACTTACGTACATACGTGTGGGGAGGCAACGGAATGCGTCATGTTCATGGGGAGGCAACGGAATGCGTCGTGTTCATTGGGAGGCAACGGAACGTGTGGGAGCCAACCGGCTTGGACGGAACAGGCGATGGAAATGAGGCTGGCGCATCGCAGTAATGCAGGAAACGGCCTTGTGTTCGACCGCCACGCTCGAACGGGTCCCTGTTGATCGGGAGGGGTGTGGCGTACCACAAAACGGAGGAAACGGACCTCCTACGGTCGAAACGGACCTCCCACGGTCGAAATGGGGTCTGTTGATCGGGAGGGTGTGGCGATCGCAAAACGGATTAAACGGACTTGTGTTGGGCGCTTCACGGCCAAACGGGGTCCTGTTCATCGGGAGGGGTGTGGCTTATCGCAAAACAGGACTCCACGGATCTGTTCATCTCCACCGTCGACCTCCTCCAGCCTCCACGGGCTACCGTCGACCTCCTCCGGCCTCCACGGGCTCCTGCTCATCCATCCTCCACCGCGCTACTCCACCGCCATCGTTCAACCACCCTCCACGGGCACCCCTCCACCGTCTCTCGCTCATCTAGCCCTCCACACCACGGGGTCCTGTTCAACCACCCCTTCACGGCCACCCCTCCACTGTCTACTGTTCATCCAGAGGCAACGCCACCACTCACTGTTCATCCACCCCCCGCAATCTCGTTGTTCATCCAATCGATCGGCTTCGGTTAGCAGCAGTAGCGAAGGAATCGCTCGATCGGGTTCAGTTAATAGCCATCAATCGATCGCTCGGGTTCAGTTAGAGCCCAGCGCCTCGCTCAGGTTCAGTTAGAGCCAATGCCTCGCACACACGCGCGTATGTGTATGATAGAAACGCGCATCGCTTGGCCCCCGACCTCCCATCGTAACCGGCAACTCCCCGAAATTTTCCTCTCCCTCGCTTCTACCACGGTTTTTTCCGTCATGGACGGCCCAAAGAATGTCATGCAGCTGCGTCTCCGGCCCGCCCAGGATGAAAAGCCCATTTTCTGTCATGATTTTTTGTCATAGAAGTAGGAGCCCACCACATCTATGATGATACCGGGTTTTGTCACAATTATCGTCATAGAAGTGTCATATGTATGACAGAAAAAAATTTCGTTTGGCCCAAAATGTCACAGATGTGTCTTTTTTTTTGTAGTGTAATCAACTCCAAGATGGGCACTGGCACATACCTCTTGGACAAGGAACACATGCCCATCTATCCAGATTTTGAGGACAACACAGTGGTTATGGATGAAAATGAACCATCTTATGTGCAAGCACAAGCAAAGAAGGAGAAGGCAAGGACTGAAAAGGCTGCAAAGATGCCAACCATTGATAAGGCATCTCAGTACTTCTTGAAGAGCAAGCAGGATCAGCTTGGCTACTTGATTGCCTCCACTCTGAGGATTGAGAAGGGATTGGCCACCCTGACTCAAAACCAGAGAGCTTGAGAGGATCATGGAGCGAAGTTCTATGACTTGGATGTGAAGGTCACAGAGATCTGATGAAGTAGTTGAGCAACTTCAGGATGACATGCAGGAGAGGAAGGGCAAGACTACTACTGATGCGTTTGCTAGAGTGCCCAGAGTCGAGATCAGCTGCAGGTGCTGTTCCGGACACGAGCAACTTCATCTGCACCAGCTACAGCTTCTGTACATCCAGCTCCAGCACCTACTCCACCAGCTCTACATCAACTGAAGTCTTCGTACAAGGAGCCATATCTACACCACCACCCGAAGACCAAGCCTGAGAGTCGATTTAGTGCTATGCATTTTCGATGAACTTTTTGGTAACTTGTTTCCAAAGGGGGATAAAAATGTATAGATCATAGGCTTCGAGAGAGAGTGTTGCTTTTGTTCTCTCTTGTTTTGGTGGTTGAACTTTATTTGCTTGTTTGAGATACTTTATGCTTTTGTGAAATACTTGGATGATCATGTGTTTGATCATATGCTACCTTAATGCTTGTTGGATGACATTATCCTTTTATCTCTATATGTTCATTCACTTTGCTTGGTGATGAGTGCATGTATTTAATTATTATCATTTTGAGCGCTCCACCAAGATGTATGTGACATGGAAGAGTAACTCATGATCCTAACTCATTGTGCATTTGTAGTCCAAAGCAAATCTTAAACTGTGCACAAATTTAGGGAGAGCTCTTACATTTCACATACTTCTCAAAGCGACAATGTTTTTCAATCTTATTATCATTTGTCGAAGCTTTGATCTATATGTTGTCATCAATTACCAAAAAGGGGGAGATTGAAAGTGCAACTATCCCTAGGTGGGTTTGGTAATTCCTAACAACATATAGCTCATTGAGCTAATGCTATTTCAAGATGAATATTTTAGGAAAGCTCAATGATTGGCATGGCATGGATGAGAAAAGTGGACCCCTCAAAATGCTAAGGACAAAAGGATTGGCTCAAGCTCAAAGCTCAAGACTCTACATTTTATATTTTAGTGATCCAAGATCACATTGAGTCTATAGGAAAAGCCAATACTATCAAGGAGGGATGAGGTGTTGCTTAATGGCTTACTTGCTCAAAATGCTTAGTAATATGCTCCAAAAGCCCTCAACTACTTTCTCACATCCACATATGACCTAAACCAAAAGTCAAACTCGGCCCCACCGATTCTTTCTATCCGGCGCCACCGAGTTCAGATGTCATAGCCACTGCCACAAACCCTAGGCATATCGGTCTCACCGAGATGGGATTGTAATCTCTCTGTTTCCCTTCGTAACGTTTCGATACCACCGAGATGAGCGATCGGTCCCACCGAGATTGCAATGTAAACTCTCTGTTTCCTTTTTGTAACATTTCGGTCTCACCGAAATGAGCGAACCTGTCCCACCGAGTTTACCTGACCAACTCTCTGGTTAGCTTATTACCAAAATCGGTCCCAGCGAGTTTGTGTAATCGGTCTCACCGAGATTATGTTATGCCCTAACCCTAACCATATAGGTCCTACCGAGTTGCATGTCGGTCGCACCGAAAATCCTAACGGTCACTAGATTTGCTGAATCGGTCCGACCGAGTTTCCCAATTCGGTCCCACCGAGATTGGCAAGTTGTGTGTAACGGTTAGATTTTGTGTGGAGGCTATATATACCCCTCCACCCACTCTTCATTCGTGGAGAGAGCCATCAGAACGAACCTACACTTCCAACTTGCATTTTCTGAGAGAGAACCACCTACACTTGTGTTGAGACCAAGATATTCCATTTCTACCATATGAATCTTGATCTCTAGCCTTCCCCAAGTTGCTTTACACTCAAATCTTCTTTCCACCAAATCCAAATTCTGTGTGAGAGAGTTGAGTGTTGGGGATACTATCATTTGAAGCACAAGAGCAAGGAGTTCATCATCAACACACCATTTGTTACTTCTTGGAGAGTGGTGTCTCCTAGATTGGCTAGGTGTCACTTGGGAGCCTCTGACAAGATTGTGGTGTTGAACCAAGGAGTTTGTAAGGGCAAGGATATCGCCTACTTCATGAAGATCTACCGCTAGTGAGGCAAGTCCTTCGTGGGCGACGACCATGGTGGGATAGACAAGGTTGCTTCTTCGTGGACCCTTCGTGGGTGGAGCCCTCCGTGGACTCGCGCAACCGTTACCCTTCGTGGGTTGAAGTCTCCATCAACGTGGATGTACTGTATGATAGCACCACCTATCGGAACCACGACAAAAACATCAGTGTCTCCAATTGCGTTTGAATTCTCCAAACCCTTCCCTTTACATTCTTGCAAGTTGCATGCTTTACTTTCCGCTGCTCATATACTCTTTGCATGCTTGCTTGAATTGTGTTAAGATTGCTTGATTTGTGCTAAGTTAGCTAAAATCTGCCAAAGACTAAAATTGGGAAAAGGATAAGTTTTTATTTGGTCAAGTAGTCTAATCACCCCCCTCTAGACATACTTTCGATCATACAGTTGAAGCTGCAGCTGCTTCTTTCTTAGGCTCCTTGCAGCGGCTATGAGCTGGCATTTAAAGCGCTCCTGCTCGAGGGGTTCCTTAGGCACGATAAAATCCTCGTTATCGAGGATCTCCTCTTCCTCGGAGAGTGGTAGATAATTGCTATCCTCTGAGTCTCCATATGTTTCCTGTTCATCAGGGCTGTCTTGCCGGCCTTCCTGTTCTTCCTGTTCGGATCCTACCTCAACAGGGTCTTCATCGTCCGGGGTATTGTCTTCTCCGGTGCTAGTGTTATTTTCTCTTGAGCATCGTGACTTGGAGCGGCGCAAAGCGCGCCGGTGTTCGGACTGTGCACCAGGAGGTTTATCCTTAACTGGGTTCTCCTTGTCATCGTCGAAAGCGTCGTTGGGTGTGTCTATCATACACATGTCGTACCATGAAGTGGCCATCCCATGTCTAGCGGGTAGTGTGTTCTGGCCTTGCCCCTCATCGTCGTTCGTACCGTCGATGTCTTCAGGGCCAAGGTCAAGCGTGTTGGTTGGGTCTTCGACAGTGGCTATGAAGTGGGTGGCGGGTGGGAAGCAAAATTCTCCATCATCAGCCGTAAGTTCGAGCCGAACATAGTTCGGTGGCGAGTCGCATGCCAGCGATAGGTTTTTTAGTGAGTTTAATACATTTCCCATGGGCGAGTGTTGGAAGATGTCTCCGGCACTGAACGTGAAGATCGATAACCGATCGAGTTTGGCATCTGCATACTCGCAGGGTTCGAAACCTGTCGTCGGGGACGAATCCGGGGTTCCGCTGATGCAGATATCATACATAGTAGAATCCGTGTGTGGCTCCAACACCGCAGAATCGGTAGCCCCCGTGATGGGGTTGAGCTTCCCATCCTGGGACGACTTGATCTGCTTCGGATCTAAGGCCAGAGTTGCTACAGGAGCTATCTCCTGGATGCGGCCCGACGACAGGTTTAAGCCATGTCCATCGAGGCGGCGAGGAGTGATTGCCGCGGTCTCAAATCTGTCGAAGATCAAGTCTCCACGGACGTCCACAACGTAGTTCAAGCTTCCGAATCTGACCTGATGGCCAGGGGCGTAGCTGTCAATTTGCCCCAAATGGTCAAGCAAGTTGACCCGCGGTATGATGCCGCTGAACACGAAGATTTGTCCGGGGAGAAAGGTTTCTCCCTGGACAACGTCATTACTAACGATCGAAGGGGCCATCGAGCCCTTTGCCGATGGCACAGTGGAACTCTCAATGAAAGCACCAATGTCGGTGTCAAAACCGGCAGATCTCGGGTAGGGGGTCCTGAACTGTGCGTCTAGGATCGATGGTAACAGGAGACGGGGGACACGATGTTTACCCAGGTTCGGGCCCTCTCTATGGAGGTAATACCCTACTTCCTGCTTGATTGATCTTGATGAATATGAGTGTTACAAGAGTTGATCTACCACGAGATCGTAATGGCTAAACCCTAGAAGTCTAGCCGATGTGTATATGGTAATGAATGTCTCCTATCCGAACGATGCTCTCCGGTTTATATAGACACCGGAGAGATCTAGGGTTACATGGAGTTGGTTACATAAGAAGGAATCTTCACAGCTGGTCGCCTAGCTTGCCTTCCACGCCAAGGAAAGTCCAGTCCGGACACGGGTATAGTCTTCGGCCTTCGTATCTTCACAGCCCATCAGTCCAGCCCAATGAATAACAGGCCGGACGCCCGAGGACCCCTTAGTCCAGGACTTCCTCACCAAGCTTGCCTTCCACGCCAAGGAGAGTCCCATCCGAACACGAGGGAAAGCCTTCTATCTTGTATCTTCACGGCCCACCAGTCCGGCCCACGTCACATATCCCGGACGCCCGGGGACCCCCTTATCCAGGACTCCCTCTGCAATATCACTAAGAATTTGAGCAAGCAAGCCATTAAGCAACACATCATCCCCTTTTAATAGTATTGGCTTTCCTATGGACTCAATGTGATCTTGGATCACTAAAAATGAAATGAAGAGTTTTGAGCTTTTGCCAATATGTGTCCTTAGCATTTTGAAGGGGTTCCACATCCTCTTGTCCTTTCCACACCATTTGTTGAACTTGTCTAAAATACACTAGATAAAGGCATTAGTCCAACAAGAGATATGTTGACGTTAATTACAAAAATCACCCAGGGAGCACTTGTGCTTTCAATCTCCTCCATTTTGGTAATTGATGACAACATACATCAAAGCTTTAGGTAAATGATATGAAGAGTAGTAAGTAAAGCTTTGGAGGAACATGTAACATGCATAAGCTCCCCTACATTGTCGGATTCAGGGCTCCGCAGACCCAAGAAGGTTCGAACTCTGGGGCGTGTGCGAAGATATCCACCTCTCAAGCCTCGAGTGCAACATGATCTGGTGGCAATGTATCCTGCTTCGGCAGTGGATAAGGATACCGAGTTTTGTTTCTTGGAAGACCAAGACAGAAGGGATCTACCAAGAAATTGGCAAGTACCCGAAGTGGACTTTCTATCAACCTTTTCACCGGCATAGTCCGAATCAGAGTAGCCAACAAGCTCAAAAGATGACCTCTTGGGATCCCAAATGCCAAAGTTTGGTATATGAATTAAGTATCTCTCTATCCTTTTCACGGCCTTAAGATGACATTCTTTAGGGGCCGCTTGATATCGTGCACACATGCTGATACGTCTCCAACGTATCTATGATTTTCGATTGCTCAATGCTATATTATCTACTGTTTTGGGCAATATTGGGCTTTATTTTCCACATTTATATTACTTTTGGGACTAACCTATTAACCGGAGGCCCAACCAAGATTTGTTGTTTTTGCCTATTTCAGTGTTTTGAAGAAAAGGAATATCAGACGGAGTCGAAACGGAACGAAATCAACTAGAGAAGTTATTTTTGGAACGGAAGCTACCCGATGGACTTGGACCCCACGTAAAGGAAGGAACGAGGAAGCCATGAGGGTGGGGGGCGCGCCCCCTGCCTCGTGGGGCCCTCGTGGCTCCCCTGACGTGCTTCTTCCGCTTATATAACTCCACGTACCCTAAAACTTCCAGAACAGAGATTAGATCGGGAGTTCCGCCGCTGCAAAACCTCCAGAGCCACCAAAAACCAATCGGGACCTGTTACGGCACCTGCGGGAGGGGGAACCTCACCGTGGCCATCTTCATCATCCCGGCGCTCTCCATGACGAGGAGGGAGTAGTTCACCCTCGGGCTGAGGGTATGTACCAAGAGCTATGTGTTTGATCCCTCTCTCGTGTTCTTGATTTGGCACGATCTTGATGTATCGCGAGCTTTGCTATTATAGTTGGATCTTATGTTGCTTCTCCCCTCTACTCTCTTGTAATGAATTGAGTTTTCCCTTTGAAGTAATCTTATGGGATTGAGTCTTTAATGATTTGAGAACACTTGATGTATGTCTTGCCGTGCGTATCTGTGGTGACAATGGGATATCACATGATTCACTTGATGTATGTTTTGGTGATCAACTTGCGGGTTCCGCCCATGAACCTATGCATAGGGGTTGGCACACGTTTTCGTTGTGATTCTCCGGTAGAAACTTTGGGGCACTCTTTGAGGTTCTATGTGTTGGTTGAATAGATGAATCTGAGATTGTGTGATGCATATCGTATAATCATACCCACGGATACTTGAGGTGACATTGGAGTATCTAGGTGACATTAGGGTTTTGGTTGATTTGTATCTTAAGGTGTTATTCTAGTACGAACTCTAGGGCTGTTTGTGACACTTATAGGAATAGCCCAACGGATTGATTGGAAAGAATAACTTTGAGGTGGTTTCATACCCTACCATAATCTCTTCGTTTGTTCTCCGCTATTAGTGACTTTGGAGTAACTCTTTGTTGCATGTTGAGGGATAGTTATGTGATCCAATAATGTTATTATTGTTGAGAGAACTTGCACTAGTGAAAGTATGAACCCTAGGCCTTGTTTCCTATCATTGCAATACCGTTTACACTCACTTTTACCACTTGTTACCTTGCTGTTTTTATATTTTCAGATTACAAAAACCTATATCTACCATCCATATTGCACTTGTATCACCATCTCTTTGGCGAACTAGTGGACCTATACAATTTACCATTGTATTGGGTGTGTTGGGGACACAAGAGACTCTTTGTTATTTGGTTGCAGGGTTGCTTGAGAGAGACCATCTTCATCCTACGCCTCCCACGTATTGATAAACCTTAGGTCATCCACTTGAGGGAAATTTTCTACTGTCCTACAAACCTCTGCACTTGGAGGCCCAACAACGTCTACAAGGAGAAGGTTGCGTAGTAGACATCAAGATCTTTTCCGGCGCCATTGCCGGGGAGGTTAGTGCTTGAAGGTATATCTTTAGATCTTGCAATCGAATCTTTTAGTTTCTTGTTTTATCACTAGTTTAGTTTATAAAAGAAAACTACAAAAAAAAATGGAATTGAGTTTGTCTAATACGCTCCATCTTTTTAATATCTTTCGAGAGTATGATGGAAAGGAAAATTGTGCCAAAGTGCTAGAAGAAGAAGTCTATAAAATGTTTGGCACTAAATCTTTGAACGATGAGCATGATTGCAATGTTGTTAGTATGAATTCTTTGAATACCCATGATGCTAATGATATGCAAAGCCACAAGCTTGGGGATGCTATGTTGGATGAAGATGATATGTTTAGTCCCCCAAGTTTTGATGAGCAAATTTATTATGATGAAATCATGCCTCCTATTTGTATGCTATAAAGAATAAAGATAACCATGAAACTTGTCATCATGATTTTAATTTTCAATTGGATTATGCTTCACATGATAGTTATTTTGTTGAGTTTGCTCCCACTGTTCCGAATGAGAAGAATTTTCCTTATGTGGAGAGTAGTAAAATTTCTATGCTACTAGATCATGAAAAGAATGCTTTAGGTGCTGGTTATATTGTTGAATTCATTCATGATGCTACTGAAAATTATTATGAGGGAGGAATATATGCTTTCAGGAATTGCAATATTATCAAGTTTCCTCTCTATGTGCTTAAAGTTTTGAAGTTATGTTTGTTTTACCTTCCTATGCAAGTTGATTCTTGTTCCCATAAGTTGTTTGCTCACAAAATACCTATGCATAGGAAGTGGGTTAGACTTAAATGTGCTTGTCATATGCTTCATGATTCTCTCTTTATGTTTCAATTCTTATCTTTTATGTGAGCATCATTGAAATCATCATGCCTAGCTAGGGGCATTAAACGATAGCGCTTGTTGGGAGGCAACCCAATTTTATTTTAGTTTCTTGCTTTTTGGTTCTGTTTAGGAATAAATAATCCATATATATTCTGTTTAGATGTGGTTTTATTTTTCGATTAGTGTTTGTGCCAAGTGGAACCTTTGGGAAGACTTGGGTGAAGTCTTTATGATCATGCTGTAAAAAACAGAAACTTTAGCGCTCACGAGATTAGCTAGAACTTTTTACTGGAAAGAGATATTTAGTTGATTATTTTTGCAGATGATTACTAGACAAATCCCTCAGGTCCACCAATTTATTTTAGAATTTTTGGAGTTCCATAAGTTTGCGTTAGTTACAGATTACAACAGACTGTTCTGTTTTTGACAGATTCTGTTTTCATTGTGTAGCTTGCTTATTTTGATGACTCTATGGCTAGTAAAATAGTTTACAAACCATAGAGAAGTTGGAATACAGTAGGTTTAACAACAATATAAATAAATAATGAGTTCATTACAGCACCTTGTAGTGGTGTTTTGTTTTCTTTCGCTAACGGAGCTTACGAGTTTTCTGTTACGTTTTGTGTTGTGAAGTTTTCAAGTTTTGGGTAAAGATTCGATGGACTATGGAATAAGGAGTGGAAAGAGCCTAAGCTTGGGGATTCCAAAGGCACCCCAAGGTAATATTCAAGGATAACCAAGCGTCTAAGCTTGGGGCAGCCCCGGAAGGCATCCCCTCTTTCGTCTTCGTTTATCGGTAACTTTACTTGGAGCTATATTTTTATTCACCACATGATATGTGTTTTGCTTGGAGCATCATTTTATTTTCTTTAGCTTTGCTTGCTGTTTGAATAAAGTACCAAGATCTGAAATTCTAAAATGTTAGAGAGTCTTCACATAGTTGCATAATTATTCGGCTACTCATTGATCTTCACTTATATCTTTTGGAGTAGTTTGTTATTGCTCCAGTGCTTCACTTAGATTATTTTGAGAGTCTTAAACAACATGGTAATGTGCTTAATCCTAATATGCTAAGCATACAAGAATAGTAAAACTTTATCATGAGTGTGTTGAATACTATGAGAAGTTTGATGCTTGATAATTGTTTTGAAATATAAAGATGGTGATATTAGAGTCATGCTAGTTGAGTAGTTGTGAATTTGAGAAATACTTGTGTTAAAGTTTGTGATTCCCGTAGCATGCACGTATGGTGAACCGTTATGTGACGAAGTCGGAGCATGATTTCTTTATTGATTGTCTTCCTTATGAGTGGCGGTCGGGGACGAGCGATGGTCTTTTCCTACCAATCTATCCCCTAGGAGCATGCACGTAACACTTTGCTTTGATGACTTGTAGATTTTTGCAATAAGTATATGAGTTCTTTATTACTAATGTTGAGTCCATGGATTATACACACTTTTCCTCCTTCCACCATTGCTAGCCTCTCTAATACCGCACACTTTTTGCCGGTATCATACACCCACCATATACCTTCCTCAAAACAGCCACCATACCTACCTATCATGGCATTTCCATAGCCATTCCGAGATATATTGCCATGCAACTTTCCACCATTCCGTTTATTATGACACGCTCCATCATTGTCATATTGTTTTTCATGATCATGTAGTTGACATCGTATTTGTGGCAAAGCCACCGTTCATAATTCTTTCATACATGTCACTCTTGATTCATTGCATAACCCGGTACACCGCCGGAGGCATTCATATAGAGTCATATTTTGTTCTAAGTATCGAGTTGTAATTGTTGAGTTGTAAGAAAATAAAAGTGTGATGATCATCATTATTAGAGCATTGTCCCTGTGAGGAAAGGATGATGGAGACTATGATTCCCCCACAAGTCGGGATGAGACTCCGGAGAAAAACAAAAGAAAAGAAAAGAGGCCATAAAAAAAGAGAAAAGGCCCAAACGAAAAAAACAAAAAAAATGAGATAAAAAGAGAGATAAAGAGAGAAGGGGCAATGCTACTATCCTTTTTCCACACTTTTGCTTCAAAGTAGCACCATGATCTTCATGATAGAGAGTCTCTTGTGTTGTCACTTTCATATACTAGTGGGAATCTTTCATTATAGAACTTGGCTTGTATATTCCAATGATGGGATTCCTCAAAATGCCCTAGGTCTTCATGAGCAAGCGAGTTGGATGCACGCCCACTTAGTTTCTTTTGTTGAGCTTTCATATGCTTATAGCTCTAGTGCATCCGTTGCATGGCAATCCCTACTCACTCACATTGATATCTATTGATGGGCATCTCCATAGCCCGTTGATACGCCTAGTTGATGTGAGACTATCTTCTCCCTTTTTGTCTTCTCCACAACCACCATTCTATTCCACATATAGTGCTATATCCATGGCTCACGCTCATGTATTGCGTGAATATTGAAAAAGTTTTGAGAATGTCAAAAGTATGAAACAATTACTTGGCTTGTCATCGGGGTTCTGCATGATTTAATTACTTTGTGTAGTGAAGATAGAGCATAGCCAGACTATATGATTTTGTAGGGATAGCTTTCTTTGGCCATGTTATTTTGAGAAGACATAATTGCTTAGTTAGTATGCTTGAAGTATTATTATTTTTATGTCAATACGAACTTTTGTCTTGAATCTTTCGGATCTGAATATTCATACCACAATTAAGAAGAATTACATTGAAATTATGCCAAGTAGCACTCCGCATCAAAAATTATCTTTTTATCATTTACCTACTCGAGGATAAGCAAGAATTAAGCTTGGGTATGCTTGATACGTCTCCAACGTATCTATAATTTTTGATTGATCCATGCTATATTATCTACTGTTTTGGGCAATATTGGGCTTTATTTTCCACTTTTATATTACTTTTGGGACTAAACTATTAACCGGAGGCCCAGCCCAGATTTGTTGTTTTTTGCCTATTTCGGTGTTTTGAAGAAAAGGAATATCAGACGGAGTCGAAACGGAACGAAATCAACTAGAGAAGTTATTTTTGGAACGGAAGCTACCCGATGGACTTGGACCCCACGTCAAGGAAGGAATGATGAAGCCACGAGGGTAGGGGGCGCCCACCCCCCTAGGGCGCACCCCCTGCCTCATGGGGCCCTCGTGGATCCCCTGACATGCTTCTTCTGCCTATATAACTCCATGTACCCCAAAACTTCCAGAACAGAGATTAGATCGGGAGTTCCGCCGCCGCAAAACCTCCAGAGCCACCAAAAACCAATCGGGACCCTGTTCCGGCACCCTGCAGGAGGGGGAACCCTCACCGGTGGCCATCTTCATCATCCCGGCGCTCTCCATGACGAGGAGGGAGTAGTTCACCCTCAGGGCTTAGGGTATGTACCAGTAGCTATGTGTTTGATCTCTCTCTCTCTCTCTCTCTCTCTCGTGTTCTTGATTTGGCACGATCTTGATGTATCGCGAGCTTTGCTATTATAGTTGGATCTTATGTTGCTTCTCCCCTCTACTCTCTTGTCATGAATTGAGTTTTCTCTTTGAAGTAATATTATCGGATTGAGTCTTTAATGATTTGAGAACACTTGATGTATGTCTTGCCGTGCGTATCTATGGTGACAATGGGATATCACATGATTCACTTGATGTATGTTTTGGTGATCAACTTGCGGGTTCCGCCCATGAACCTATGCATAGGGGTTGGCACACGTTTTCGTCGTGATTCTCCGATAGAAACTTTGGGGCACTCTTTGAGGTTCTATGTGTTGGTTGAATAGATGAATCTGAGATTGTGTGATGCATATTGTATAATCATACCCACGGATACTTGAGGTGACATTGCAGTATCTAGGTGACATTAGGGTTTTGGTTGATTTGTATCTTAAGGTGTTATTCTAGTACGAACTCTAGGGCTGTTTGTGACACTTATAGGAATAGCCCAACAGATTGATTGGAAAGAATAACTTTGAGGTGGTTTTGTACCCTACCATAATCTCTTCGTTTGTTCTCCGCTATTAGTGACTTTGGAGTGACTCTTTGTTGCATGTTGAGGGATAGTTATGTGATCCAATTATGTTATTATTGTTGAGAGAACTTGCACTAGTGAAAGTATGAACCCTAGGCCTTGTTTCCTATCATTGCAATACCGTTTACGCTCACTTTTACCACTTGTTACCTTGCTGTTTTTATATTTTCAGATTACAAAAACCTATATCTACCATCCATATTGCACTTGTATCACCATATCTTCGCCGAACTAGTGCACCTATACAATTTACCATTGTATTGGGTGTGTTGGGGACACAAGAGACTCTTTGTTATTTGGTTGCAGGGTTGCTTGAGAGATACCATCTTCATCCTATGCCTCCCACGGATTGATAAACCTTAAATCAGCCACTTGAGGGAAATTTTCTACTGTCCTACAAACCTCTGCACTTGGAGGCCCAACAACGTCTACAAGGAGAAGGTTGCGTAGTAGACATCACATGCACACACTTAGCATAATATCGGGACGGGAGGCACATAGATATAACAATGAACCAATCATAGAGCGGTAAACCTTTTGGTCAACTGGTTTGCCATCCTTACTTAAGTCAATATGTCCACTAGTAGGCATGGGTGTTTTCATAACTTTGCTTTCTTGCATGTTGAACTTCTTGAAAAGATCCTTGGTATACTTTGTTTGAGAAACAAAGGTACCTTCCTTTGTTTGCTTGATTTTCAAACCAAGGAAAATTTTGAGTTCACTCATCATAGACATCTCAAACTTCTCCGACATTAGCCTTCCAAAATTTTCACTAAAATGGGGGTTAGTAGAACAAAATGTGATATCATCCACATAAATTTGGCACACAAATAATTCACCATTAACCCTTTTAGTAAAAAGAGTAGAATCAATCTTCCCAATTTCAAAGCTTTGTGAAGTTTGTAGACATGATTAGGTTTCTTAGGATTGACAAAGTCTGGAGGTTGTTTAACATACACCTCCTCCTAAATTTCTCCATCAAGAAAAGCACTTTTAATGTCCATTTGGTATAAAGTGATATCATGGTGATTGGCATAAGCAAGTAAGATGCGTATGGACTCAAGTCTAGCAATGGGGGCATATGTCTCACCATAGTCCATACCTTTGACTTGAGTGTAGCCTTGAGCAATGAGACAGGCCTTGTTGCGTACAACTTGTCCATCTTCATATTGCTTATTTGGAAACACCCATTTGGTTCCAATGATATTGTGATTGTCGTCCGGCTTTTCAACCAATTCCTCTCAAAGTTGTGTAGCTCTTCATGCATAGCATTCACCCAATCCGGGTCCTCAAGAGCTTCTTCTACCTTCATAGGTTCAACACTAGAAATGAATGAGTAGTGTTCACAAAAATTAGCTAAATGAGTTTTAGAGCGAGTGATTCTCCTGGTTTGAATGTCATCGAAGATTTGTTTGATGGAATGGTCTCTTGTGACTCTTTCTCTAACTCGTGAAAGCTTTTGTTTGGGTTGGAGTGGAACATCCTCTTCATTATCTTCTTCTTCTTCTTGTCCTCCTTCATTGTTGTTGGCGTTGTCGTTCTCTTGTGGTGGTGGAGAGGGAGGTCGAGGTGGTTCATCTTGTTGTACTTCCTCATTTCCTCCGTTTTGACGTGTTCCACTTGTGGATGCCTCCAAATCAACTTGTGGTTCACCTTGATGTGAAGTTGAGGCTTCCACTTGAATGGAAGAAGTACTCTCCTTCACCTCCAATGGACGAATCTTGCCAATACACTACAAGAATCAGGAACTTTGCCGGCTGCCATGGCTGACAGCAAAGGCATGCCTGGCGGACTGCAACACGGCAACACGTCTGGCTGAACGAGCTACGGCAAAGGGCACTTTGTCGTCTGCTGGCGGACAGAAAAGATGCAAAGGTCTTTGCCGTCCGCCAGCAGACGGCAAAGGACCTGGACGGCACACGTAGCAGCTTAGGGCCGTTAAGGGGTTAACGGTGTGCTTTGCTGTCTGCTGGCAGATGGAAAAGACCTTTGCATCTTTGCCGTCTGCCAGCAGACAACAAGGTGCACAAATATGCCAGCCCAGATGCCCCCAGGTAGCTGCCATGTGGCACGCTATGTCATCTACTGGCATACGGCAAAGATGCCAAGGTCTTTATCGTCTTCCAGCGGACGGCAAAGCTGCCAAATAGGCTAGCCCAGTGCGCCCCAGGTTGCACAGGTAGCTGCCACATGGCAGCTTTGCCGTCTGCTGGCTGATGGCAAAGCTCTTTGCCGTCTGCCAGCAGACGGCAAAGAGCCTGTACAACCCCTGTTTTTTTCTTAAATTCATTCAATTTCATAGAATTTCACAGATATATATATACACACGTGAAAATACTTTCAACAAGCATAACAACACATATACATACCAAATCATATCCCTGCCATATGGATATGATTATCCAACACATATACATACCAAATCAAAAGTCCATATGCAACATATATAGCTAGCCAACATATCCAACAAGAAGCATACAATGGTTTCATCCATACATACATATATAGGTAGCAAGTTTTACATTGTTCATCCTACAAAATCAAAACAAAAGGAAGCACAAGGAGAAGAGTAGACTCCATCAACGCAAGCTTCCTCATCGAAAGCTAATCTGCAAATTGGGAAAGAAGAAAGTTAGAAGAAGAAGAAGAAGAACACTAGAAGAAGAAGACTAGCTAAAAGAAGAAGATTTTTTCTTCTATTTCTTTTTCTCCTCTCCTCTTCTTTATCTTCTTCTTCTACTAACTAAGGTAGGTAAAAGTGCCATTTTTTAGCTAAGCTAGGTAAAAATGCTAAGTGTAGGTCATTTTAGAGCTAAGCTAGGTAAATAGGTCATTTTGGAGCTTAGTAAGGTTATTATGTCATTTTCAAGGAAAATAAGCTAAGTCTATGTCATTTTGGAGGTAACAAAGATTATCATGCCATTTTTGACCTAAGTATGCTAAGTATGTCATAAATGAACTGAAGAAGCTAAATATAGGTCTTTTTTGACCTAACCTAGGTAGTTATACCATTTTTGACCTAAGTAAGCTAATTATGTCATAAATGAACTAGGTAGGCTAAGTATAGATCATAATTGAGCTATCCTAGGTAGTTATGCCATTTTTTAGCCAACTAAGAATATTAAGTCATTTAGGAGGAAAAAAATTCTAAGTATAGGTCATTTTATAGCCATCCTAGGTAAAGTATAGGTCAACTAAGCTTATTATATCAATTTGGAGAAAAATAAGGTAAGTATAGGTCATTTTTGTGGTAACCTAGGCGATGATGCCATTTTTGAGCCAACTTACTTAAGTATAGCTCATTTCTTATCTAACTTAGGTAATTATGCCATTTAGGAGGAAAATAAGCTAAGTATGCATTTGTTAAGCAAAACACTAGAGAAAACTTACCCTCATCACAACAAATGCAATGAAGATCACAACTAAGGTAACAATTGATCCAACGGCATAATGATACAGAGCCTCATTATCAATGGCATATTTTCTAATCTTCTTAATCTTCGAGCGCATTGCATTCATCTTCATCTTGTGATCATCGACGACATCGGCAACATACTATTCCAATGTCATCTTCTCTTCTTCAATTCTTTTAACTTTTTCTTTCAAATAGTCATTTTCTTTTTCAACTAAATTTAACTTCTCGACAAGAGGGTCGGTTGCAAATTCCGATTCACATGCCTCCTAGATTAAAATCTCTATGTCAACTTGATGGCCATAATTTTCATAAATGTGAAATGCAACAAATAGTTATAAAAGAGAATTTACCACATCTGAATCATAAAGCGGGCGAGGACCGACGGGGACGGATATCAAGACCATGGCACTATGTATAAGAAACAATCATACAAAGTAAGAAAATTATACAAGTAACTATATAAATCATACAATCATACAAGTAACTATATAAATCAAGTACAACATAAAAAATTGAATACCTGATAATAATCTGGATTGTCTGGTTCAATAAATGCTCCGAGATCAATAAATGCATCATCATTATCAGTAATGACGTGCTCATCATCATCATTAATAAATGCATCATCATGTGGAAGGCCACCTTTACGTAATCGGTCAAGCATTGACAGGTCATCCGCAGCATTAACCTCTTCTAGTTCAGGCTCTTCTTGTTCCGGCTCAGGGGTGAAGTCGGGTTCACTGTCGCTGTCTACTTCAATGTTCTGGGGTGAAGTAGAGCGGTTCTTGAAACATTTTTTGGAAAGACGTGTTTCTTGGAAGAATTCTCCTTCATACGTTTCTAGGTTAACGTGAGGTTCATAACCTCTTTATTGGAGGGAGGTGGTCTAACACATGGAGGCACTTCATAAACGACATCCCAACCATTGAGATTTGGATCACTTTGACAGGCCCACGGTAGATAGAAAACTTGGGTTGCCTGTAATATAGACATCGGGAACATCCAAATGGGTGCTTTGTTTGATTTCCACTAGCCCTATATGTTCATGAGTCCTTCTAGTCTCCTTCGGTTGGAACCAATAACATTTGAAGACTACGACGTTTGGTGGGTTTGCACCATAGAATTGAAGTTCATAAATTGCTTCAACTCTTCCATAATACTCGGTATCTCCTTCGTCGATAGAAGAGACACACCAATTTGTAGACTTTCGGTCGGCCATAGATAGCTTGTTGCCATAGGTACGAAAGCGATACCCGTCGATGTCGTATTTGTCAAATGAACGGACCTTAAAGTCAAAACCATTAGCGACTTGTCTCAATTCGGCGTCCATAAACTCTGAATTAGCCTACAAGTTTAATACGAAAGGGATTGTTGCATTAGCCACAAATTAGATGAAAAAATGAAATGGTCTAATGGAAATTACCATTCGTTTGAACCAAGAGATGAAACCGGGATAGTCGCCTCCATGCTTTGCCAGGAGCTCATACTCTTCGACGAAATCCTTTTGGATCACCGCTCCATACGAGAATTTGGCGACGTATTGACTGTATCAAATATATCCGGGAATAAGAGCAGGTTAAGGGAATTAGAAGTTGTGAAACAATGTACCGAGAACTTACTCCATGTACGGCCGCACTTCTGTTAGGTTGGTGAAGATATAGAATGAAATGATCTGCCATTCTTCGAATTCCAATGTTAAGGAATTAGAAGCACCGACTGGTGCGAGATCCCCTTTGAATAGGCTGAGGTTGGATCCACCCTTTTTATGGTCGTCAGCATTGTACCGAGGCTTCGGATTATGCAAATGACGATTTTTTGCTTCGTAGTGTGCTGTCACGAAGTTAGCCGCCTCCTCAGTAATGAATGCCTCAGCCATCGATGCTTCAATTCTATGTTTATTTTTACATTTTGCTCGTAGCGTCTTCTGCATCCTCTCAGTTGCATAGCACCAACGATTTTGCACGGGCCCCCCAATATTGCCTCGGTTGGGAGATGCAAAATCAAGTCCTGCATTGGATTAAAGAAGCCCGGCGGAAAGATCTTCTCTAACTTGCAGACCAACTCCGGCGCCAACTCTTCCATTTCTTCTAGCAGGCCAGGCGATAGTTCTTTCGCACAAAGAACACAGAAGAAATAGCTCAGCTCTGCCAGTACTAGCCATTCATCCTCAGGGATGAAGCCACGCAACATCACCGGCATTACCCGCTCAATCCATATGTGCCAATCATGACTCTTGAGACCAAATATCTTCAATTTATCACGACTCGCTCCCCTCTTTAGATTCGCTGCATACCCATCAGGGAACATCAACTTCTTTTGCACCCACAAGATAATTTCCCTCATAGCTGGCCTTCCAAGATTGAACGATGCCTTTGGCTTCGTCCAGTTCTGCTTTCCTTTTGGTTCTTTCATGTTTTGTAACGGTCTATCACATAGCGCCTCCAGATAGACTCTAGCCTTAGTATTATCCTTTGACTTCCCCTTTATGCTGAACAATGTACCAAAAAGTGCCTCGGCGATATTCTTTTCAGCGTGCATCACGTCTATGTTGTGTGGGCAAAGGAGGTCTTTGAAGTAAGGCAGATCCCACAAGCATGTCTTGTGAGTCTAGGCATGTTTCGAATTATACCCCTTGAAATACCCTGGACGCTCTGGATCCGCTCGAGGCGTTTAAGCGATCCAGGTCTCTCGGCTGTCAATGCAGGTGGTGCAGAGTTTTTGACAACTCTACCTTTGATCAAGTTCTTCTTGTCTTTCCTGAACTTATGGCGAGGATCCAGGAACTGTCTTTGCATGTTGAAGCAATAAAACTTGCGACCGGCCTGAAGCCAACAAAACTCAGGAGCTCCCTTGCATGTGGGGCACGGGAACCTTCCATGCACACACCAGCCAACGAATAGCGCATACGCCGGCAAGTCATGCGTCGAGTACATGTACTAAACATGCATTATGAAGTTTTGTTTGCTAAAGGCGTCATATGTCTTGAACCCATTATCCCAGGCTTCTTGCAATTCGTCCTTCAGCAGCTACATGTACAGATTCATATTCTTCCCCGGATAGTTGGGCCCTGGAATTATCAACGCCGGGAAAATGTTCTTTCTTTGCATAATCTATCCGGGGGGAGATTGAGTGGAATGACAAATACAGGCTAACAACTGTATTGGGCTGCTGTCCGACCAAACACACTGAACCCATCCGTGTTGATGGCAACTTGAGGATTCCTCGGATCTGCCGCTTGTCATCATGTAATGCATCAAAGCACTTCCATGCTTCACCGTCCGATGTGTGCACCACCATCAGCTTCCCATCTGCATCTAGTTGGGTTCTTTTGCCCGTTTTGTGCCATGTCATCTGTCTGGCCGTCTCTTCGACCATGAAAAGACGTTGAAGTCTTGGTACGATTGGCATATTCCGAAGAACATTAACGGGGATTTTGGTCTGCGTCTTCTCACACATACCATTGTCTACCACAACATACCTGGATGACTTGCAAACGGGACAATAGTTCAAGTCCGCATACTGAAGCCTAAATAAGGCACCTCCTTTCTCACAGGCATGTATCTTCTCATAGGGCATCTTGAGAGCACGGAGGATTTTGTCTGACTGGTACAGGTTTGCATGTAGTACATGGCCTTTGGGTAGAAAACGTCTAAGTACTGTTATCATCGCGTCGTAGCATTCTCTGCCCAAGTTGAATTGAGCCTTCAGAGCCATTATTTGTGAGATGGCATCCAGCTGATAAAGCTCAGTGTGCTCGTGGAGAGGACGTTTTGAAGACTCCAACATTTCATTGAAGGCCTTTACAGATTCCTCCATCTCATCGTCCAAGTCCCGAGGATCATCAAAGTCTCGCACCATGTCTTCCATCCCGGTACCATGCTCGTCGGTGCGACGACGAAGCACCTCAGCTCTGGCACGTTGGGTAGACTCGCCATGAAATGTCCACACCGTATAACTTGGCATAAAACCCCTCTTCTGCAAGTGTTTGCCCATTTCATCCTCTGTCCTCTTGTGCCAATTATTGCACCCGACACATGGGCACCAGGTTGTCCTCTGGCCATTGATACGTCTCCAACGCATCTATAATTTTTGATTGCTCCATGCTATATTATCTACTGTTTCGGACCATATTGGGCTTTATTTTCCACTTTTATATTACTTTTGGGACTAACCTATTAACCGGAGGCCCAGCCTAGATTTGCTGTTTTTGCCTATTTGATGTTCAAGAAGCGGAATATCAAACGGAGT
Source organism: Aegilops longissima (assembly GCA_021605205.1). NCBI lineage: Eukaryota > Viridiplantae > Streptophyta > Magnoliopsida > Poales > Poaceae > Aegilops > Aegilops longissima. Next base: position 146,478,851 of record CM038678.1, on the reverse strand, counting down.
CCAAACGGAATGAAACCTTTGGGAACGTGATTTTCTCACGAACATGATCCAGAGACTTGGACCCTCGTCAAGCAATCAACAGGAGGGCACGAGGTAGGGGTGCGCCCCCCCTGTGCACGCCCTCCACCCTCGTAGGCCCCTGTTGCTCCACCGACGTACTTCTTCCTCCTATATATACCTCACGCACCCCGAACAATCGACACGGAGCCAAAAACCTAATTCCACCGCCGCAACTTTCTGTATCCATGAGATCCCATCATGGGGCCTGTTCCGGAGCTCCGTCGGAAGGGGAATCCACCACGGAGAGCTTCTACATCATCATAGCCTCTCCGATGAAGTGTGAGTAGTGTACTTCAGACCTTCGGGTCCATAGTTAGTAGCTAGATGGTTTCTTCTCTCTTTTTGGATCTCAATACAATGTTCTCCCCCTCTCTCGTGGAGATCTATTCGATGTAATCTTCTTTTTGCGGTGTGTTTGTTGAGATCGATGAATTGTGGATTTATGATCAAGATTATTTATGAGAAATATTTGAATCTTATCTGAATTCATTTATGTATGATTGGTTATCTTTGCAAGTCTCTTCGAATTATCCGTTTGGTTTGGCCAACTAGATTGGTAGTTCTTGCAATGGGAGAAGTGCTTAGCTTTGGGTTCAATCTTGCGGTGTCCTTTCCCAGTGATAGAAGGGGCAGCAAGGCACGTATTGTATTGTTGCCATCGAGGATAACAAGATGGGGTTTTTATCATATTGCATGAATTTATCCCTCTACATCATGTCATCTTGCTTAAGGCGTTACTCTGTTTTCATTAACTTAATACTCTAGATGCATGCTGGATAACAGTCGGTGAGTGGAGTAATAGTAGTAGATGCAGGCAGGAGCCGGTCTACTTGTCTCGGACGTGATGCCTATATACATGATCATACCTAGATACTCTCATGACTATGCTCAATTCTGTCAATTGCTCAACAGTATCGTTCACCCAACGTAAAACACTTATGCTCTTGAGAGAAGCCACTAGTGAAATCTATGGCCCCCGGGTCTATTCTCTATCATATCAATCTTCCATCACTTTATTATTACTTTGCTTTTTTATTTTACTTTGCATCTTTATACCAAAAATATTATCTATCATCTCTATCAGATCTCACTCTCCTAAGTGATCTGAAGGGATTGACAACCCCTAATCGCATTGGTTGCGTTGAGCTATTTGTTTTGGGTAGGTACGAGGGACTTGCGCGTGGCCTCCTACTGGATTGATACGTTGGTTCTCAAAAACTGAGGGAAATACTTACGCTACTCTGCTGCATTATCCTCTCCTCTTAGGGGAAATCCAACGCAAGCTCAAGAGGTAGCAGCCATTTGCAAATGCGGCTCTCAGAAACCCCTTGGTTTTTGTTAACCATTCAATGGTCATGTCTTTCTGAGTAGTGTGTCCGGTGTACATCCGCGCACAATCACTCATCTTGCCTAGCTACTGGACACATAAGAAAAATATATATATATATATCAGCATGTATATATTCATCAGTTAATGGAGTATATCACTTTTATTACATCCATGCAACCTAGACGCTAATAGGTAAAGATAGGTCCTAATCCCACCCGAGTATGTGTAGATTGGGTTCATTTTCCCATGCTCTTCTCCGGATCAGACGCAAAATTTCGGCAGCATCTTCCCGCTGCTCTCCTGATACACATCTAGGTAATAAGCAGAGATGATGTGTACCCAGAGAACAATAGGGAGGCACTGAAGAAATTTTGCATCGGATTCGGAGCAGAGCATATGGGAAAATGAACCCAATCTACACATACTCGGGCTGTCCATGGATAATGTTGGACAATTTGAAAGAATCACGGTTATGAATATGTAAATGCATGCATATTTATAGATGTAACCCTTTCGAACGGGAGACGCATAGTGGTCACACATACTGATGATTGAAGACACCTATAGCTAGCAAGTTTCATCGACATGAAGAACGGAACAGAGCAAATGAAGGGGGGAGGAGGAGATGTCATTTGTGCTCACCCACGAACGCAGGGGCGGAGCTCGTCGAACACTAGACCCTCACAGTGACGAAAAAACTGCACATTTAAATCGAAAGATGAGTAAGATAGCAATATTGTTTTTCCCGTCAACCTAACTAAATATTTACAACAGGACGAGCGGGTTAGGGGTTCCTCGGCGTCGATGGAACCCTAAATACTAAGTATCATCGGGGCGAGATACATGTGGCGCTCGGCGTTGAACACTAGATCCACATCCCACAAGTGACGCCGGTGTCCGGCATCCCACGCGCAACAATTGTTCTGGGGGCCGATGATGATCGAACACCTTGGCGAATTTGTCTGGCAGCCTCTACGATGAGGATTAAAGCCAAGTTTTGAAACTTCAAACAACCAAACCGACTTGAGTTAGTTCGGGTATTTCAAGTTTCAACACTTGGCTTTAATTCGTCATCCAGAGGTTGCAAGACAAATTCGCATAGGTGTTCGATCACCATCGACCCCGAGAACTGTTGCTGCGGGACGCCGGACGCCGACATCACTTGTGGGACGTGGATGTAGTGTTCGACACCGATGACCACATGTATCTCGCACCGACGATACTTGCTATTTAGGGTACCATCGACTTCGAGGAACCCCCTAATCTGCTCATCCCCGGGCGCCCTCTGGTATGGCAACGCACGGTCGACGAGTCAGCACTCGGACCGGTGGATTCTCGGCATGGGCGACGACGTCGGGACCGGCGATCCACGACCCTCTTCCTTTTTTCCTTTTTCCTCTTCTTCTACTTATTCTTCTTTTTTTCAACTTTCTTATTCTTCTAATTATCTAAACCTAAACCTAGCACTAACCTAATCCTACCACTAACCTAAACCTATTAATAACACCTAAACCTAAACAGCAAACAACAGTAGAAAAAACAAAAAAAATTCACCTTGGCTCGTGGTGGTGGAGGCGGGCGCCTGTGGTGGCGGGCGGGCATCGTCAGGCGACAGGCGGGTGCCAGGCGGCAGGGCGGGGCGTCAGGGCGGTGGGGGTCGGGGGCGGGCGGTAGCGCAGGTGAGGTGAGGGCCAGGAGAGAGAGAGAGGGGAGAGAGAGAGGGCTGGGGTGCGGGCGCCAGACCCTTTTCAGTTAGGTCACGGCTCTTTGCCATCTGCTAGCAGACGACAAAGAGCCTAGCTAGTGGGGTGGGGCCGGGGGGAACGGGCGTTAAAACGGCCACTTTCTTTGTCGTCTGCTAGCTGGCGGCAAAGAAACTTTGTCGTTCGCTAGCAGACGGCAAAGAAAGTGGCCGTTAGGTCGTTATCGTTAGTCCGCCACCCACCCTCTTTGCCGTCTGCTGGCAGATGGAAAAGCTTATATGTCGTCAGCTAGCAGACGACAAAGAGCAGGCTAACAGCAAACACCCTCTTTGCCATCCGCTCTTACTTTGTCGTCAGCTTTTTGTAAGCAGATGGCAAAGACCTTCTTTGCCGTCAGCTAGAAGACGACAAAGAGCTGGCTGACGGCAAAGATCCTGATTCCAGTAGTGATAGACAAATCTTGGATTGCTTCCGAAGGATGTTTGTCTCCTACATCAATTGGCAATTGATCCACTTGCGAGCCGTGACATTCATCAAACTTCACATCTACCGTCTCTTCAACCTTTCAGGTGGAATTGTTGTAGACACGATAACTGTAAGAGTTTGAGCCATAACCGAGTAAGAAACCTTCATGAGATTTAGGGGCAAATTTTGAGCGATGATGCTTATCAAGAATGTAACACTTTGAGCCAAATACTCAGAAGTATCCAACTTGGGGTTTGTTACTAGTGAGAAGCTCGTATGCCGTCTTGCCGAGAAGCTTGTGAAGATATAGTCGATTCGTAGCATGACAAGCTGTCTCAACCACTTCTGCCCGAAAGTGTCTTGGCATCTTGTATTCATCAAGCATCGTTCTTGCCATCTCTATTAGTGTCCGGTTCTTCCTCTCAACAACTCCATTTTGTTGAGGTGTGTAGGTAGCCAAGAACTCATGTGAAATCCCTTCTTCGTTAAGAAAGGTATCCACATTGATGTTCTTGAACTCCATTCCATTGTCGCTCCGAACCTTCTTGATCTTCACTTCAAATTAGTTTCGGGCCTTCCTAGCGAAGTTCTTGAATGTCTTTTGGACCTGCGATTTGTCATCAAGAAAGAACACCCACGTAAATCTTGAAAAACCGTCAAGAATGACCAAATCGAACGAGTTACCACCGAGACTCTTGTAGGCACTGGGACCGAAAAGATCCATGTGAAGTAGCTCAAGCGGTCTTCTCGTGGTCATGATGTTCTTCACGAGATGACTTCCACCAACCTGTTTTCCTGCATGACAAGCACTTCAAAGTCTATCCTTGTCAAATATGATATCTTTAACACCAAGGATATGATCACCTTTAATAATCTTATCAAGATTTCGCATGCCCACATGAGCTCACCTTCTATGCCATAACCAACCTTTAGAAGATTTAGCAATTAAGCAATTACGAGGTTGAGCTTTCTTAGTGAAATCAACAATGTACAGGTCACCTCTATGAATACCGCTAAGACCATATTATGATTATTGTTGGGAAATGTAGCATGGAATTTCAAAAAAATTCCTACGCTCACGCAAGATCTATCTAGGAGATGCATAGCAACGAGAGGGGAAGAGTGTGTCCACGTACACTCGTAGACTGAAAGAGGAAGCGTTTGCTTAACGCGGTTGATGTAGTCGAACGTCTTCTTGTTCCGACCGATCAAGTACCGAACGTACGGCACCTCCGAGTTCTGCACACGTTCAGCGCGATGACGTCCCTCGAGCTCTTGATCCAGCAGAGTGTCGAGGAACTAGACGAGTTCTATTAGCACGAAGGCATGGTGACGGTGATGGTGATATGATCCGCGCAGGGCTTCATCTAAGCACTACGAGAATATGACCGGAGGCGTAATCTGTGGAGGGGGCACCGCACACGGCTTGGAACAATTGATGTGTGTTCTAGAGGTGCCCCCCTCCCCACATATATATATAGGTGGGAGGGGGAGGGGAGCAGCAAGGGAGCCCCCAAGTAGGAGGAATCCTACTTGGGGACCTTGTCCAATTTGGCCTCCCCCCTTCCAAAAGTGTCGGAGGGGGAACGAAAGAGAGCGGTGAGAGAAGGGAAGGGGAGGCCGAATCCTCCCCTTTCCTTTCTCTCTTCCCCTCCTTCCTTCTCCTCCTATTTGGCATATATGGGGCGCACCAGCCCACTAGGGGCTGGTCCGTCCCGCCCTTGGCCCAATAAGGCCCATATCTTTGCCGGGGGGTGCCCGGAACCCCTTCCGGTGACCCGATACGTACCCGGTACCCCCAGAACACTTCTTGTGTCCGAATTCTATTGTCCTATATATGAATCTTTACCTCTCGACCATTTTTAGACTCCTTGTCATGTCCGTGATCTCATCCGGGACTCCGAACAACATTCGGTCACCAAATCACTTAACTCATACAATATAAAATCGTCATCGAACGTTAAGCGTGCGGATCCTACGGGTTCAAGAACTATGTAGACATGACGGAGACACCTCTCCGGTCAATAACCAATAGCGGAACCTGGATGCTCATATTGGCTCCCACATATTCTACGAAGATCTTTATCAGTCAAACCGTAATGACAACATATGTTTTTCCCTTTGTCATTGGTATGTTACTTGTCCGAGATTCGATCATCGGTATCTTCATACCTTGTTCAATCTTGTTACCGGCAAGTCTCTTTACTTGTTCCATAATACAACATCCTGCAACTAACTCATTATTCACTTTTCTTGCAAGGCTTCATATGATGTGCATTACTGAGAGGGCACAGAGATACCTCTCCAATACTCGGAGTGACAAATCCTAATCTCGATCTATGCCAACCCAATAGACACCATCTAAGACACCTATAGAGCATCTTTATAATCACCCAGTTACGTTGTGACGTTTGATAGCACACAAGGCATTCCTCCGGTGTCCGGGAGTTGCATAATCTCATAGTCGAAGGAACATGTATTTGACATGAAGAAAGCAGTAGAAATGAAACTTAAGGATCATTATGCTAAGCTAACGGATGGGTCTTGTCTATCACATCATTCTCCTAATGATGTCACCCCAGTCATCAAATGACAACACATGTCTATGGTTAGGAAACTTAACCATCTTTGATTAACGAGCTATTATAGTAGAGGCTTACTAGGGACACTGTGTTTTGTTTAGGCATCCACACATGTATCAAGTTTCTGGTTAATACAATTCTAGAATGAATAATAAACATTTATCATGATATAAGGAAATATAAATAACAACTTTATTATTGCCTCTAGGGCATATTTCCTTCAGTCTCCCACTTGCACTAGAGTCAATAATCTAGTTCACATCGCCATGTCATTTAACACCAATAGTTCACATCACCATGTGATTACACCCAAAGGGTTTACTAGAGTCAGTAATCTAGTTCACATCGCCACGTGATTAACACCCATAGGGTACTAAGGTGTGATCATGTTTTGCTTGTGAGAGAGGTTTAGTCTACGGGTCTGCCATATTCAGATCCGTATGTATTTTGCAAATTTCTATGTCTACAATGCTCTACACGGAGCTACTCTAGCTAATTTCTCCCACTTTCAATATGTATCCAGATCGAGACTCAGAGTCATCCAGATCAGTGTCAAAGCTTGCATCGACGTAACCCTTTATGATGAACTCTTTGTCACCTCCATAACCGAGAAACATTTCCTTAGTCCTATTTAGGTACCTAAGGATAATTTTGACCGTTGTCAAGTGATCTACTCCTAGATCACTATTGTACCCCCTTGCCAAACACATGGAAAGGTACACAATAGGTCTGGTATACAACATGGCATACTTTATAGAACCTATGGCTGAGGCATAGGGAATGACTTCATTCTCTCTCTATCTTCTGCCATGGTCGGGTTTTGAGTCTTACTCAACTTCATACCTTACAACTCAGGCAAGAACTCCTTCTTTGACTGATACATTTTGAAATCCTTTCAAAATCTTATCAAGGTATGTACTCGTCGAAATTCTTATCAAGCGTCTTGATCTATCTCTATAGATATTGATGCCCAATATGTAAGCAGCTTCACTAAGGTCTTTCTTTGAAAAACTCCTTTATGCTTTCCAGAAATTGTACATCATTTCCGATCAACAATATGTCATTCACATATACTTATCAGAAAGGTTGTAGTGCTTTGATGTCTACTACACAACCTTCTTCTTGTAGACGTTGTTGGGCATCCAAGTGTAGAGGTTTGTAGGATAGTAGCAAATTTCCCTCAAGTGGATGACCTAAGGTTTATCAATCCGTGGGAGGCATATGATGAAGATGGTCTCTCTCAAGCAACCCTGCAACCAAATAACAAAGAGTCTCTTGTGTCCCCAACACACCCAATACAATGGTAAATTGTATAGGTGCACTAGTTCAGCGAAGAGATGGTGATACAAGTGCAATAGAGATGGTAGATATAGGTTTTTGTAATCTGAAAATATAAAAACAGCAAGGTAACTAATGATAAAAGTGAGCGTAAACGGTATTGCAATGCTAGGAAACAAGGCCTAGGGTTCATACTTTCACTAGTGTATGTTCTATCAACAATAATAACATAATTGGATCATATAACTATCCCTCAACATGCAACAAAGAGTCACTCCAAAGACACTAATAGCGGAGAACAAACGAAGAGATTATGGTAGGGTACGAAACCACCTCAAAGTTATCCATTCTGATCGATCTATTCAAGAGTCCGTAGTAAAATAACACGAAGCTATTCTTTCCGTTCGATCTATCATAGAGTTCATACTAGAATAACACCTTAAGACACAAATCAACCAAAACCCTAATGTCACCTAGATACTCCAATGTCACCTCAAGTATCCCTGGGTAAGATGATACGATATGCATCACACAATCTCAGATTCATCTATTCAACCAACACAAAAGAACTTCAAAGAGTGCCCCAAAGTTTCTACCGGAGAGTCAAGACAAAAACGTGTGCCAACCACTATGCATAAGCTCACGAGGTCACGGAACCCGCAAGTTGATCACCAAAACATACATCTAGTGAATCACGTGAATATCCCATTGTCACCACAGATAAGCACGGCAAGACATACATCAAGTGTTCTCAAATCCTTAAAGACTCAATCCGATAAGATAACTTCAAAGGGAAACTCAATCCATTACAAGAGAGTAGAGGGGGAGAAACATCATAAGATCCAACTATAATAGCAAAGCTCGTGATACATCAAGATCGTATCACCTCAAGAACACGAGAGAGAGATCAAACACATAGCTACTGGTACATACCCTCAGCCTAGAGGGTGAACTACTACCTCCTCGTCATGGAGAGCGCCGGGATGATGAAGATGGCCACCAGTGAGGGATCCCCCCTCCGGCAGGGTGCCGGAACAGGGTCCCGATTGGTTTTTGGTGGCTACAAAGGCTTGCAGCAGCGGAACTCCCGATCTATTCTGTTCTCCAATGGTTTTAGGGTATATGGATATTTATAGGCGAAAGAAGTCGGTCAGGGGAGCCACGAGGGGCCCACGAGGGTGGAGGGCGCACGGGGGGGGTAGGCGCACCCCCTGGCTCGTGCTCCCCTCATTGATTCCCTGACGTGTACTCCAAGTCTCCTGGATTGCATCCGTTCCAAAAATAACTCTCCCGAAGGTTTCATTCCGTTTGGACCCCGTTTGATATTCCTTTTCTATGAAACACTGAAACAAGGGAAAAAACAAAAACTGGCACTGGGCTCTGGGTTAATAGGTTAGTCCCAAAAAAAATATAAAAGTGTTTAATAAAGCCCATTAAACATCTAAGATGGATAATATAATAGCATGAATACTTCATAAATTATAGATACGTTGGAGACGTATCAACATCCCCAAGCTTAATTCCTGCTCGTCCTCGAGTAGGTAAATGATAAAAGAAATAATTTATGAAGTGTGAATGCTAGCAGGTGCACAAGTTTGATCAATGATAATTTCAATCACCTTTTCTAGCATCATCATATGTCATAACAGTAGCTCAACTCATAGAACTTTTCATGATCAAGTAACAAACTATTCACATGTTAAAGTATAGATCATAAACTTTCTTGAAAACTGACAAACCGTGTTACTAGTAATCAAACAATTACAATTCATCTTATTTTCAGGAAGAGTCTATGTCAGAGCTTTGATTCAGCAAACTTCACATGCTCAACTATCATTTAGTCTTCCATGATTGCTACCACTCAAAGCTTATTTTTAGAACAAATAGCATCCATCGAACACAGAGAAAGATAGGGGCTTAATGTTTCGCCGCCTAACTTATTTATCATATAGATAATTGTCAACAATAATAATTCATGATCAAATATATTTGAATGGCCATATATGCTTAGTTCTTTCTCCACTACATGATGCTTGCCAACTAAAGAGTAGGTTGGGATGAGAAGGAATACTACTGACTCTTGCATAAAAGTAAAAGATAGACCCTTCGCAGAGGGAAGCAGGGATTTGCAGAGGTGCCAGAGCTCAAAGCTAAAACAGAGATGAAAATAATTTTGAGAGGTATGCTTTCATTGTCAACATAACGACCAAGAGTTCCCAATATCTTCCATACTAGATACATTATAGGCGGTTCCCGCGCAGAAAGGTAAAGTTTTTACTCCCCCTACACCAACATTCACACTCCACGGCTTGTCCAAAATAATGGGTGCCGTCCAACTATCAACATTCCCGGGGGAGTTTTGTTTAAATTATTTGCGAATTTGTTTTTGATCTTTTGATAATAGGACTGGGCATCCCAGTTACCAGCCATTTTCTCGTGAATGATAAGCGGAGTCCACTCATCGTGAGAATAACCAACCTAGCATGGAAGATACTGAAAGCCCCTAGTCGCTACATGAGTGATTCGGGCATACGAAACAGATTATTATTTGAAGGTTTGGAGTTTGGCACATGCAAATTTACCTGGAACGACAGGTAAATACCGCATATAGGTAGATATGGTGGACACTCATGGAATAAAATTGGTTCAAGGAATTTGGATGCCCAAGCAGTATTCCCGCTTAGTACAGATATTTTGGCTAGCAAAGGATTCTAAATAGCAAGCACCACATGTTAGAGGATCCATAACAATATAACTTCTATACAAATATACCCAAGCATAACTCATTATGTTGTCTTCGTTGTCCAACTTCAACTAATTTGCTCAAATTTGAAAATAATTAATGGGGCTCACAATCATAGAAGATGTCCAAGATAGTATATTTATATGTGAAATCTCTCTTCCTTCAATATTCTTTCATGAATTGTTCAAGTGACCAATACAATGTTTGCTAACCTTCAAAAAATTTACCACCTCTACTTCTTATATGTAAAGGCATTACTCCTCATGGGAAAGGCATATGAAAGATATATAATTTCAGATTTATGACATTCAAATCATTCAACCATTTACTCATAGGATATAAGTGAAGCACACGAGTAAATGACAAACTACTCCAAAAAGATATAAGTGAAGATCAATGAGTAGTCGAATAATTATGTAACTATGTGAAGACTTTCTCTCATTTAAGAATTTCAGATCTTGGTATATTATTGAAACAGCAAGAAAAACAAAAGAAAATAAAATGACGCTCCAAGCAAAACACATATCATGTGGTGAATAAAAATATAGCTCCAAGTAAAGTTACCGATGAACTAAGACGAAAGAGGGGATGCCATCCGGGGCATCCCCAAGCTTAGGCTCTTGGTTGTCCTTGAATATTACCTTGGGGTGCCTGGGGCATCCCCAAGATTAGGATCTTTCCACTCCTTATTCCATAGTCCATCAAATCTTTACCCAAAACTTGAAAACTTCACAACACAAAACTTAACAGAAAATCTCGTGAGCTCCGTAAGAGAAAGAAAACAAAACACCACTTCAAGGTACTATAATGAACTCATTATTTATTTGTATTGGTGTTAAATCTACTGTATTACAACTTCTCTCTGGTTTATAAACTATTTTACTAGCCATAGATGTTGGGTAACGTAGCAGAAATTCAAAATTTTCCTACGTGTCACCAAGATCTATCTATGGAGAAACCAGCAACGAGGGGAAGGAGAGTGCATCTACATACCCTTGTAGATCGCTAAGCGGAAGCGTTCAAGAGAACGGGGTTGAAGGAGTCGTACTTGTCGTGATCCAAATCACGGAGATCCTAGTGCCGAGCAGACGGCACCTCCGCGTTCAACACACGTACAGCCGGTGGCGTCTCCCACGCCTTGATCCAGCAAGGAGAGAGGGAGAGGTTGAGGAAGACTCCATCCAGCAGCAGCACAACAGCGTGGTGGTGATGGAGGCGTGGCAATCCAGCAGGCTTCGCCAAGCACCACGGAGAGGAGGAGGAGGAGAGGTAGGGCTGCGCTGGAGGGAGAGGCTCGTGTCTTGGGCAGCCCCCATGGCTCAAGTATATATAGGGGGGAAGGGGGCTGCGCCCCCTTTAGGGTTTTCCCACCCCAAGGGGTGTGGCCAGCCCTAGATCCCATCTAGGGGGGCGGCCAAGCGGGGAGGAGTGCCTCCCAAGTCAAGTGGAGGCCCTCCCCCTTAGGGTTTTCCCCTTCCCTTGCGCATGGGCCTTGGGGGGGCTGGTGCCCCTGGCCCATTAAGGCTTGGACGCCCCCCTACAGCCCATGCTACTGTATTGGACGTGGTGGAACTATTTCCGGACCTCCGGACCCCTCTGGAATCCTCCGGAACCTTCTGGAAGCTTCCCGGTACAATACCGAAAAAACCCGAACTTTTCCCGGAACCCGAACAACAACTTTCCATATATAAATCTTTACCTCCGGACCATTACGGAACTCCTCGTGACGTCCGGGATCTCATCCAGGACTCCGAGCAACATTCGGTAACCACATACAAACTTCCTTTATAACCCTAGCGTCATCGAACCTTAAGTGTGTAGACCCTACGGGTTCGGGAACCATCTGAACATGACCGAGGCGTTCTCCGGTCAATAACCAACAGCGGGATCTGGATACCCATGTTGGCTCCCACATATTCCACGATGATCTCATCGGATGAACCACGATGTCAAGGACTCAATCGATCCGTATACAATTCCCTTTGTCTAGCGGCATTGTACTTGCGAGATTCGATCGTCGGTATATCGATACCTTGTTCAATCTCGTTACCGGCAAGTCTCTTTACTCGTTCCGTAACACATCATCCCGTGATCAACCCCTTGGTCACATTGTGCACATTATGATGATGTCCTACCGAGTGGGCCCAGAGATACCTCTCCGCCACACGGGTGACAAATCCGATCTCGATTCGTACCAACCCAGACACTTTCGGAGATACCTGTAATGCACCTTTATAGCCACCCGATTCGTTGTGACGTTTGGTACACCCAAAGCATTCCTACGGTATCCGGAGTTGCACAATCTCATGGTCTAAGGAAATGATACTTGACATTAGAAAAGCTTTAGCATACGAACTACGATCTTTGTGCTAGGCTTAGTATTGGGTCTTGTCCATCACATCATTCTACTAATGATGTGATCCCGTTATCAGTGACATCCAATGTCCATGGTCAGGAAACCGTAACCATCTATTGATCAACGAGCTAGTTAACTAGAGGCTTACTAGGGACATGGTGTTGTCTATGTACCCAGACATGTATCTGAGTTTCCTATCAATACAATTATAGCATGGATAATAAACGATTATCATGAACAAGGAAATATAATAATAACTAATTTATTATTGCCTCTAGGGCATATTTCCAACAGTCTCCCACTTGCACTAGAGTCAATAATCTAGTTCACATCGCCATGTGATTAACACTGATAGGTCACATCGCCATGTGACCAACATCCAAAGAATTTACTAGTGTCTGTAAACTAGTTCACATCATCATGTGATTAAGACTCAATGAGTTCTGGGGTTTGATCATGTTTTGCTTGTGAGAGAGGTTTTAGTCAACGGGTCTGCAACATTCGGATCCTGTATGTACTTCGCAAATCTCTAGGTCATATTGTAAACGCTGCTTCCACGCTCCACTTGGAGCTATTCCAAATAGTTGTTCCACTATACGTATCCTGTTTGCTACTTAGAGTCATTCGGATAGGTGTTAAAGCTTGCATCGACGTAACCCGGATAGGTGTTAAAGCTTGCATCGACGTAACCCTTTACGCCGAACTCTTTATCACCTCCATAATCGAGAAAAATGTCCTTATTTACTCCAAGGACAATTTTGACCGCTGTCCAATGGTCCATTCTTGGATCATTCTTGTACCCCTTGACTGACTCATGGCAAGGCACACTTCCGTGCGGTACACAGACATAGCATACTATAGAGCCTATGTACGAAGCATAGGGACAACCTTCGTCCTCTCTCTCTTTTCTGCCGTGGTCGAGCTTTAAGTCTTAACTTCATACCTTACATCTCGGCAAGAACTCCTTCTTCGTGATCCATCTTGAACACCTTCAAGATCATGTCAAGGTATATGCTCATTTGAAAGTACCATTAAGCGGTTTGGATCTATCCTATAGATCTTGATGCTCAATGTTCAAGTAGCTTAATACAGGTTTTCACTTGAAAACACTTTTCAAGTATCCCTATATGCTTTCAGAAATTCTACATCATTTTGATCAACAATATGTCAACAACATATACTCATCGAAATTCTATAGTGCTCCCACTCACTTCTTTGGAAATACAAGTTTCTCATAAACTTTGTATAAACCCAAAATCTTTGATCATCTCATCAAAGAGCACATTCCAACTCCGAGATGCTTACTCCGGTCCTAAGAAAGGATCGCTGGAGCCAGCATACCTTTAGCATCCTTAGGATCGACAAAACTTTCTGATTGTATCACATACAACCTTTCCTTCTGGCGGCAAGGAAACTCATTTTGACATCCATCTGCCATATTTCATAAATGTAGCTTGTGCTAACATGATTCCGACGGACTTAAGCATCGCTACGGATGAGAAAATCTCATCGTAGTCAACTCCTTGAACTTGTGAAAACTCTCGCCACAAGTCGAGCTTCATAGACGGTGACATTACCGCCCACGTCCGTCTTCTTCTTAAAGATCCATTTATCTCAATGTCTTGCCGATCATCGGGCAAGTCCACCAAAGTCCATGCTTTGTTCTGATACATGGATCCTATCTCGGATTTCATGGCTTCTAACCATTTGTCGGAATATGGGCCCACCATTGCTTCTCCATAGCTCATAGGTTTATTGTTATCCAGCAACATGACATTCAAGACAGGATCACCGTACCACTCCGAAGCAGTACGCGTCCTTGTCGTCCTACGAGGTTCGGTAGTGACTTGATCTGAAACTTCATGATCACTATCATAAGCTTCTACTTCAATTGGTGTAGGTGCCACAGGAACAACTTCCTGTGCCCTGCTACACACTAGTTGTAGTGATGGTTCAATAACCATATGAAGTCTCCACCATCCTCCCACTCAACTTTTCGAGACAAACTTTTCCTCGAGAAAGGACCCGATTCAAGAAACAATTCCTATTGCTTTCGGATCTGAATTAGGAGGTATACCCAACTGTTTTGGGTGTCCTATGAAGATGCATTTTATCCGCTTTGGGTTCGAGCTTATCAACCTGAAACTTTTTCACATAAGCGTCGCAACCCCAAACTTTAAGAAACAACAACTAAGGTTTCTCCAAACCATAGTTCAAACAGGTCGTCTCAGCGGAATTACGTGGTGCCCTATTAAAGTGAGTGCGGTTGTCTCTAATGCCTAACCCATGAGCGATAGTGGTAATTCGATAAGAGACATCATGGTACGCACCATATCTAATAGGGTGCAACTATGATGTTCGGACACACCATCACACTATGGTGTTCGGCGGTATTAATTGTGAAACAATTTCCACAATGTCTCAATTGTGTACCAAACTCATAACTCAGATATTCATCTCTATGATCACATCACAGACATTTTATCCTCTTGTCACGAAGATCTTCAACTTCACTCTGAAATTACTTGAACCTTTCAATAATTCAGACTTGTGTTTAATCAAGTAAATATACTCAACATCTACTCAAATCATCGTGAAGTAAGAACATAACGATATTCATTTGCATGCCTCAAAGCACTCATTGGACTGCACACATCAAAATGTGTTACTTCCAACAAGTTGCTATCTTGTTCCATCTTCTTTGAAACCGAGGCTTTTAGGTCATCTTGCCCATGTGGTATGATTTGCATATCTCAAGTGATTCAAAATCAAGTGAGTCCAAACGATCCATCTGCATGGAGTTTCTTCATGCGTATACACCAATAGACATGGTTCGCATGTCTCAAACTTTTCAAAAATGAGTGAGTCCAAAGATCCATCAACATGGAGCTTCTTCATGCATTTTATACCAATATGACTTACATGGCAGTGCCACAAGTAAGTGGTACTATCATTACTATCTTATATCTTTTGCCATGAAAATGTGTATCACTACGATCGAGATTCAATAAACCATTCCTTTAGATGCAAGACCACTGAAGGTATTATTCAAATAAATAGAGTAACCATTATTCTCCTTAAATGAATAACCGTATTGCGATAGACATAATCCAATCATGTCTATGCTCAACGCAAACACCAAATGACAATTATTCAGGTTTAATACTAATCTTGATGGTAGAGGGAGCATGCGATGTTTGATCATATCAAACTTGGAAACACTTCCAACATATATCGTCACTCACCTTTAGCTAGTCTCCCGTATTCCGTAGCTCTTTTATTTGAGTTACTAACACTTAGCAACCGAACCGGTATCTTAATACCCTGGTGCTACTAGGAGTACTAGTAAAGTACACATTAACATAATGTATATCAATATACTTCTATCGACTTTGCCAGCCTTCTCATCTTCCAAGTATCTAGGGTAATTCTGCTCGATGGTTATTCCCTTATTACGAAGCACTTAGTCTCGGGTTTGGGTTCAACCTTGGGTTTCTTCTTTGGAGCAACAACTGATTTGCCGTTTCATGAAGTGTCCTTCTTGCCCTTGCCCTTCTTGAAACTAGTGGTTTCACCAACCATCAACAATTGATGCCCCTTCTTGATTTCTACTTTCACGGTGTCAAACATCGTGAATACCTCAAGGATCATCATATCTATCCCTGATATGTTATAGTTCATCACGAAGCTCTAGCAGCTTGGTGGCAATGACTTTGGAGAAACATCACTATCTCATCTGGAAGATCAACTCCCACTCGATTCAAGTGATTGTTGCACTCAGACAATCTGAGCACAAGCTCAACGATTGAGCTTTTTTTCCTTTAGTTTGTAGGCTAAGAGAATCGTCGGAGGTCTTATACCTCTTGACGTGGGCACGAGCCTGAAATCCCAATTTCATCCCTCGAAACATCTCATATGTTCCGCGACGTTTCGAAAAACGTCTTTGGTGCCTCAACTCTAAACCGTTTAACTGAACTATCTCGTAGTTATCAAAATGTGTATGTCCGATGTTCGCAACATCCACTGACGACGTTTGGGGTTTAGCACACTGAGCGGTGCATTATGGACATAAGCCTTCTACTGTCCGCATAATCGCTACTGTCAACTTTCATCTATATTTTCTCTAGGAACATATCTAAACAGTGGAACTAAAGCGCAAGCTTACGACATAATTTGCAAAGATCATTTGACTATGTTCAGGATAATTAAGTTCATCTTATGAACTCCCACTCAGATAGACATCCCTCTAGTCATCTAAGTGATTACATGATCCGAGTCAACTAGGTCGTGTCCGATCATCACGTGAGACGGACTAGTCATCGTCGGTGAATATCTTCATGTTGATCGTATCTACCATACGACTCATGCTCGACCTTTCGGTCTCTATGTTCCGAGGCCATGTCTGTACATGCTAGGCTCGTCAAGTTAACCCTAAGTGTTTCGCGTGTGTAAATCTGTCTTACACCCGTTGTATGTGAACGTAAGAATCCATCACACCCGATCATCACGTGGTGCTTAGAAGCGACGAACTTTAGCAACGGTGCATAGTTAGGGGAGAACACTTCTTGAAATTTTAATGAGGGATCATCTTATTTACTACCGTCGTTCTAAGCAAACAAGATGCATAAACATAATAAACATCACATGCAATTATATAGTAGTGACATGATATGGCCAATATCATATAGCTCCATTGATCTCCATCTTCGGGGCTCCATGATCATCATCGTCACCGGCATGACACCATGATCTCCATCATCGTGTCTTCATGAAGTTGTCTCGCCAACTATTACTTCTACTACTATGGCTACCGGTTATCAATAAAGTAAAGTAATTACATGGCGTTGTTCAATGACACGCGGGTCATACAATAAATAAAGACAACTCCTATGGCTCCTGCCGGTTGTCATACTCATCGACATGCAAGTCGTGAATCCTATTACAAGAACATGATCAATCTCATACATCAAATATCATTCATCACATTCTTCTTGGCCATATCACATCACATAGGATACCCTCCAAAAACAAGTTAGACGTCCTCTAATTGTTGTTTGCATGTTTTACGTGGCTGCTATGGGTTTCTAGCAAGAACGTTTCTTACCTACGCAAGACCACAACGTGATATGCCAATTGCTATTTACCCTTCATAAGGACCCTTTTCATCGAATCCGTTCCGACTAAAGTGGGAGGCGGCACCGCTAGCCACCTTATGCACCAAGTGCATGTCAGTCGGTGGAACCTGTCTCACGTGAGAGTACGTGTAAGGTCGGTCCGGGCCGCTTCATCCCACAATACCGTCGAAACAAGATTGGACTAGTAACGGTAAGCATATTGAACAAAATCAACGCCCACAACTACTTTGTGTTCTACTCGTTCAAAGAAACTACGCAATAGACCTAGCTCATGATGCCACTGTTGGGTAACGTAGCAGAAATTCAAAATTTTCCCACGTGTCACCAAGATCTATCTATGGAGAAACCAGCAACGAGGGAAGGAGAGTGCATCTACATACCCTTGTAGATCGCTAAGCGAAGCGTTCAAGAGAACGGGGTTGAAGGAGTCGTACTCGTCGTGATCCAAATCACCGGAGATCCTAGTGCGAGCGGACGGCACCTCCGCGTTCAACACACGTACAGCCGGTGACGTCTCCCACGCCTTGATCCAGCAAGGAGAGAGGGAGAGGTTGAGGAAGACTCCATCCAGCAGCAGCACAACGGCGTGGTGGTGATGGAGGAGCGTGGCAATCCAGCAGGGCTTCGCCAAGCACCACGGGAGAGGAGGAGGAGGAGAGGTAGGGCTACGCCTGGAGAGGGAGAGGCTCTCGTGTCTTGGGCAGCCCCCATGGCTCAAGTATATATAGGGGGGAAGGGGGCTGCGCCCCCCTTTAGGGTTTTCCCACCCCAAGGGGTGCGGCCAGCCCTAGATCCCATCTAGGGGCGGCCAAGGGGAGGAGTGCCTCCCAAGTCAAGTGGAGGCCCTCCCCTTAGGGTTTTCCCTTCCCATGCGCATGGGCCTTGAGGGGCTGGTGCCCTGGCCCATTAAGGCTAGGGTGCCCCCCTATAGCCCATGCTACTGTATTGGACGTGGTGGAACTATTTCCGGACCTCACGGACCCCTCCGAATCCTCCGGAACCTTCGAAGCTTCGGTACAATACCGAAAAACCCGAACTTTTCCGGAACCCGAACAACAACTTTCCATATATAAATCTTTATCTCCGGACCATTCCGGAACTCCTCATGACGTCCGGGATCTCATCCGGGACTCCGAACAACATTCGGTAACCACATACAAACTTCCTTTATAACCCTAGCGTCATCGAACCTTAAGTGTGTAGACCCTACGGGTTCGGGAACCATGCAGACATGACCGAGACGTTCTCCGGTTAATAACCAACAGCGGGATCTGGATACCCATGTTGGCTCCCACATATTCCACGATGATCTCATCGGATGAACCACGATGTCAAGGACTCAATCGATCCCGTATACAATTCCCTTTGTCTAGCGGCATTGTACTTGCCCGAGATTCGATCGTCGGTATACCGATACCTTGTTCAATCTCGTTACCGGCAAGTCTCTTTACTCGTTCCGTAACACATCATCCCGTGATCAACCCCTTGGTCATATTGTGCACATTATGATGATGTCCTACCGAGTGGGCCCAGAGATACCTCTCTGTCACACGGAGTGACAAATCCCGATCTCGATTCGTGCCAACCCAATGCAGACACTTTCGGAGATACCGTAATGCACCTTTATAGCCACCCGATTACGTTGTGACGTTTGGTACACCAAAGCATTCCTACGGTATCCGGAGTTGCACAATCTCATGGTCTAAGGAAATGATACTTGACATTAGAAAAGCTTTAGCATACGAACTACGATCTTTGTGCTAGGCTTAGTATTGGGTCTTGTCCATCACATCATTCTACTAATGATGTGATCCCGTTATCAATGACATCCAATGTCCATGGTCAGGAAACCGTAACCATCTGTTGATCAACGAGCTAGTTAACTAGAGGCTTACTAGGGACATGGTGTTGTCTATGTACCCACACATGTATCTGAATTTCCTATCAATACAATTATAGCATGGATAATAAACGATTATCATGAACAAGGAAATATAATAATAACTAATTTATTATTGCCTCTAGGGCATATTTCCAACAATAGATTCATCAAATAAGCAAAGAACACACGAAAAACAGAATCTGTCAAAAACAGAACAGTCTGTAGTAATCTGTAACTAACGCAAACTTCAGGACTTCATAAAAATCGTCCAAAATAGGAAGACCTAGATAATTTGATTATTGATCTACTGAAATTGGAATCAGTATTTTATCTCTTCCTGGTGATTTTAAAAAATTGTTTTCGTGAACAGAAAGTTTCTGGAATTTTCAGCAAGATCAAATAACTATCATCCAAGAAGATTCTATAGGTCTTACTTGGCACAAACACTAAATAAAACATAAAACCACATCTAACCAGAGGCTAGATCAAATACTTATTACTAAACAGAACCAAAAAGAAAGAACAAAAATAAAAATTGGGTTGTCTCCCAACAAGCGCTAACGTTTAACGCCCCTAGCTAGGCATGATGATTTTAATGATGCTCACATAAAGATAAGAATTGAAACATAAAGAGAGCATCATGAAGAATATGACTAGCACATTTAAGTCTAACCCACTTCCTATGCATAGGGATTTTGTGAGAAAACAACTTATGGGAACAATAATCAACTAGCATAGGAAGGCAAAACAAGCATAAATTCAGAACTTTAAGCACATAGAGAGGAAACTTGATATTATTGTGATTCCTACAAGGATATATTCCTCCCTCATAATAATTTTCAGTAGCATCATGAATGAATTCAACAATATAACCAGCACCTAAATCATTGTTTTCATGATCTACTTGCATAGAAATTTTCCTACTCTCCACGTAAGCAAATTTATTCTCATCAATAGTAGTGGGAGCAAACTCAACAAAATAACTATCATGTGATTGAAAAATAAGATCAAGATGACAAGTTTCATGGTTATCATTATTCTTAATAGCATACATTTCATCACAATAATCATCATAAATAGCAACTTTGTTATCATAATCAATTGGAACCTCTTCCGAAATAGTGGATTCATCACTAAATAAAGTCATGACCTCTCCAAATCCACTTTGATCAATATAATCATCATAAATAGGAGGCATGCTTTCATCATAATAAATTTGCTCATCAAAACTTGGGGGACAAAAAATATCATCTTCATCAAACGTAGCTTCCCCAAGCTTGTGGCTTTGCATATCATTGCGTCATGGATATCCAAGGAATTCATACTAACAACATTGCAATCATGCTCATCATTCAAAGATTTAGTGCCAAACATTTTAATGCATTCTTCTTCTAACACTTTGGCACAATTTTCCTTTCCATCATACTCACGAAAGATAATAAAAAGATGAAGCGTATGAGGCAAACTCAATTCCATTTTTTTGTAGTTTTCTTTTATAGAATAAACTAGTGATAAAACAAGAAACTAAAAGATTCGACTGCAAGATCTAAAGATATACTTTCAAGCACTCACCTCCCCGGCAACGGCGCCAGAAAAGAGCTTGATGTCTACTACACAACCTTCTTCTAGTAGACGTTGTTGGGCCTCCAAGTGCAGAGGTTTGTAGGATAGTAGCAAATTTCCCTCAAGTGGATGATGATACGTCTCCGTCGTATCTACTTTTCCAAACACTTTTGCCCTTTTTTTGGAATCTAACTTGTATGATTTGAATGGCACTAACCCGGACTGACACTGTTTTCAGCAGAATTGCCATGATGTTATTTTATGTGCAGAAAACAAAAGTTCTCTGAATGACCTGAAACTCCATGGAACATCTTAGAAAAATAATAAAAATCCTCGCTAAAGATGAAGACCAGGGGCCCACACCTGTCCACGAGGTGGGTCGCCCCCCCTCTGGCGCGCCCCCTCTGGCGCGCCCCTACCTCGTGGGCCCCTCGAGACCCTCCGCGCCAACTCCAACTCTATATATTTGCTTTGGAGAGAAAAAATCAGGAGAAGAAATCATCGCGTTTTACGATACATAGCCGCCGCCAAGCCCTAAAACCTCTCGGGAGGGCTGATTTGGAGTCGTTCGGGGCTCCGGAGAGGGGGATTCGTCGCCGTCGTCATCATCAACCATCCTCCATCACCAATTTCATGATGCTCACCGCCGTGCGTGAGTAATTCCATCGTAGGCTTGCTGGAGGTGATGGTTGGATGAGATTTATCATGTAATCGAGTTAGTTTTGTTAGGATTTGATCCCTAGTATCCACTATGTTCTGAGATTGATGTTGCTATGACTTTGCTATGCTTAATGCTTGTCACTAGGGCCCGAGTGCCATGATTTCAGATCTGAACCTATTATGTTTTCATGAATATATGTGTGTTCTTGATCCTATCTTGCAAGTCTATAGTCACCTATTATGTTTTATGATCCGACAACCCCGAAGTGACAATAATCGGGATACTTCTCGGTGATGACCATAATTTCAGGGGATATTTAAATTAGTGCCCCTGGTTCCTTAGTTGAGCTCACTTTTCCCCACGCTCCAAACTTTTGCTTACTTTTCCCCTCTTCCTTAGCTGAAACTCTCACAAATGCTCATAACGGGCGTTTGCCGTCTTGACCGTCCATTGACCGTTAATTGCTGACGAGTGGGGCCTGGTCTTCATCTGACCGTTGCTTGCTGATGGGTGGGACCGCTAGGAGACATGTATTGGGCAGCTTGTCTGAATCTGAAATAGATCTAGACAGGCAAGACCGCGCGCGCCGCCCCAACCCTCCTCCGTGGCGTCGTCTGCGTCCACCATGATTGTTTCCTCCACCCTATGCCCCTATTCCATTCGTCGGCGACGCCGTGTCTCCGCCAGATATAGGCCACCTCCCCATCTGGGATTACATAGCGATGTTGAGTGAGGACGCCCGGAATGCAGTCGACCGTGGAGAGGATTGGGTCGAATCCACGGCTGATAATTCATGGATTAAACCTGGGTAAGCATCGTTTCCCCTCGAATTAACGTTCTAAGTCGTATTGTAGGCCATATTTGACTTCGGTTTGCTTGAATCGTTCGAATTTGTGCTCGATTTTACCCGGCTAACTAAAGCCTTTGTTTCAACAAAATAGGATTGATCCTGCGCTGGCTTTCCGGCTGGCGATTAGAATGGAAACTAGTGTGCTGCGTGGTACTAAACCACATTTGATTTCATCAGTTTCCTATCCCAAAGTGGTAAAAACCAGCATATCTTTCAAAGATTTGCGAGCTGAGCTCCGAAACACCTATCCCTGGAGTGATGCCGATGCTGTTGAGCTGAATTACTTTAGCAGTGAAGAGCAAAGATTTCTCCCACTAACTTGCGACGATCATATGTCGTTGCTTTTTGCTGGGATTTCTGGCTGCCGATTCGGTAAACTCCAAATCGATGTACTTCAGCCACGCTGAGCAGGCGAGGGGAAGGGAGTTCGACATCATCATGCGTGCTAATAGCCAGCACCCGGCACTCCTTGTAGGTCGACACCAAGTAAAGCAAGTGGTTCATGGAGCCACAACATGCCTGCTGCCAATTCTGGTTTCGATTCAGCTGCTTCTCGTGTACCTTCTGCAGTTGGTGTAGAAGAAGATGAGAACTGACGAGGCGGTGCCTACAAATGATGATGAAGACGAGATGATGTTTCCTGAACTGGTCGATGTAGCTAGTCAGCAAGCAGTGGATGATGAATATATGGAGGATCCCATCAACCAAGCTAGGTTTGATGACACTGACGATGAAGAGAAGGTGGAGAACATGGACATCTTAATCGAGGATGAATACGATGGTGATGACATGCCAACAATTGAGTGGAACAGGGAAGAACCTGAGCTTAGTGTAGGTACCATTTTCCAATCAATGGTGGACTGTCGGAATGCAGTGACAACATGGTGCATTATATCTGAAAACACCTATAAGATTAAAAGGAGTGAGCCAGCAAGGTTTACAGTTTTTTGTCCATATCCTAGGTGTAGGTGGAAGCTGCATGCATCTCGTATGAGAAAGAGCAAATATATTCAGGTAATCCAAGTTCAGTTAGTAATTTAGTTTCAGATCATTGAGTAAGGTTTCATAACTATTTTTTACCCTTTTATTTTGTTTTAGATAAAGAAAAACCCACACAAGCACGCCTGTCCACCTGGAGGGGGAGGGGGGAAGGCCAAAACCAAGCTAGCAAAAACTAGGTGGGTGGCAGATGCTATATTGGATTGGCTGAGAGAAGAACCTGGACTTGGTCCAACAACACTCCATGGGAAGCTTTTTGAGAAGTACAAGATAGAAATTCCTTACATGAGAATTTTCAATGCTAGGGAAAAGGCTCTTGACAGAATTAATGGTCAATGGAATGACAGTTTTCAGCTGCTTTACACTTTCAAAGCTGAAGTGGAGATGGCAAGTCCAGGGAGCGTTGTAGAGATTGACAAGCATACAGTTCCATTCAAAATAAAAGCAAAGTCATTTGAGAAGGAGTGCTTCAGAAGGGCTTTTGTTTGTTTCAAGGCTTGCTGGTAGGGGTTTCTAGATGGTTGCAGGCCCTATTTGGCTGTAGATGCTACACATTTGACTGGAAGATGGAGAGGAAAGCTAGTAGCAGCTTCTGCAGTTGATGGACACAGCTGGCTATTCCCAGTTGCATTTGGTGTGGTGGAGGCAGAGTCTGAGGAAAGTTGGGTTTGGTTTCTGCAGCAGTTGCGGGACATTATAGGCACACCCCCAGGTTTAGCTATACACACAGATGCTTGCGAAGGTTTAGAGAGTGCAGTAGAAATTGTTTTCCCTGGAGTGGATCATAGGGAATGTATGCGACACCTAGTGCATAATTTCAAAAAGAAGTTCAAAGGTAAAGTTTATGATGAGAACTTATGGCCAGCATCATACACATGCAACAAAAGGAAGCATGAACACCATTTGAGAGTGTTGTATGCTCAAAATCCTCTTGTGAAGGAGTACATGGATGCACATCATGGCAAGGTGTGGTCAAGAAGCAACTTCAAAGAAATCTGCAAAGTAGATTATGTGACCAGTAACCTTGCAGAATGCTTTGATTCAAAGTTCAAGTTAGTGAAAGGGCTCTTGTTGTGGCAAGCATTTGACAAGATGAGGCAGATGATCATGATAAAGATGGCTCTTCGCAAAAGAATTGCAGAAACACAATATGTTGGTCATCAAATGCTCCCATCACTGATTAAGGCATTGCACTTGAAGGCAAGAGGACTGAAGATGAAATGTATTCGATCTGGTACATATGAGGGAGAGGTTACCTATACTTACACTAAAAATAGGGTATGGAGGTATCCTGTGAACCTAAGTACTAGAGAATGTACTTGTAGGCAATGGCAGATCCGTGGGAAGCCATGCATACATGCCCTACATCTGATGACCGTTATCGGGGGTGCAGATGGTGAAGTTGATCAATATTTCTCTGAGTATTTCTCTGTTGCCAAATTTATGGCTGCTTATGCTGACAATGTGCCTGCACTCTTGGGGAAAGATCAATGGAACATAGTAGATCCAGGGTTCAAACTCCATGCTCCTGTCATTACTAGACCACTAGGAAGACCAAGGAACCAGAGGATTAGAGCAGGTGAGGAGGGTCATCTACCAAAGAAGCGTGCTTGCAAAAAATGTGGAGTTCTGGGGCATATTGCTAGGCTTTGTACCAATGGAGTGGATGCATCATTTGGAGAGGAGGAAAGATGGACAGCAGCCAATGCTGAGGAGAATGCAACAACAATGGAGACTGAAGATGCAGAGGAGAATGCAGTAGCAATGGAGACTGAAGATGCAGTGGAGAATGCAGCAGCAATTGAAGCAGTGGAGAATGCAGCAGTAAATGAAGCATCTTGGTATGTGTTTGCATTTGTAGAATGCAGCTACCCTTTTGTTTGCATTTGTTCTCTTTTTTGCCTATGGCTTATAATTTTATTTACCAGCTCTAGGGAGAAAAGTCCAAGAGATGAAGAAGCAGAAGATTTTGAAACCATGGCCTTTGATGGTTTTGAAGCTATAAGAGAGGAAGAGGAGGGGGTAATTTTTCCAATTGTGCCTTTAAATATTACTGAACCCATAGATGACCGTCAAATGGTCGTCAAGTGCTCGGCGAGTGGAACTACTCCATCAGCACCTCCATGGCGAAAAGCCCAAGTAAAGATCAAAAGGAACAAGACTCTGAAAGAAAAGAGCATCTCAACTAGGGAAACCAGGAGCAAGACGGTGAAGCCAGCTGCAAACACAAGGAGCAGGTTGAAAATTTGAATTAAGTTGTTGGGAAATGTTTGTGTTGTCAATTTGAGGGCGATTCGATCGCTTAAAACTTGGTAGATTTGTATTAAGATGTTGGCAAGTTCAAACTTGCTAGATTTGAGCTACTGTGAAAACTTATCAGTTGTAATAATGTTGCTTCTACTTTGAGTCAGAATTCAAATTTCCATCAAAATCTGAATTTAAATCAAGATTTGAATTTGGGCCAAAATTTGGATTCGAGCCAAAGTTGAAGTTGAACATTGGAGGTTCATTGCTCTGTGTGGTGTATTTGATCAAGCATTTGAAGTCCAATATTCATAGGTGAACAGTCCAAATGAGAAATGTGCTATAAACGAGCTCGAAAGCTAGGGTAAACAGCCCTATTTGAAATCAAGTTTTTTCTGACCTTGTCTAAATGATGCATATATATTTTTATTAACACTTGTTCCATATATGTAGGGTAAAAACGAAGTCTCACTATTTATTGATTAATATTCATATTACTACATTTTTTTTGAAAAAAATATGTTTTTAATTCAAAACCGTCAAATAACACGTTTTAGATATGAAAAATGAAAAGATAAGTTTAGATCCTTCTTATTCACTCCAAAATGAAGCTATGGAGATTTTTCGGATTTTTTTTGAATTATTTTGATTTTTTTTTCAAACCCTAAACCCTGTCTCCCTATTCTACAAACTCTGAACATGTTCATAGGTGATAGCTCATTTGTGTGAAGCATTTTTTCATGAAAATGACCTACACCAAGTTTATATTTTTTTTCTCATAACCTTGTCACATATGACGGCTATGTGCGCAAGAATTACAACATTTTGATTTTTTTTGAATTTTTTAAAAACATTTGAACTTCATTTCGACAGATCACTTCAAAAAATGATTTTTCAAAAAAACGCCTCTATACCGAGTTTATATTTTTTATGGTAACTAGGTCTCATGAACGGATGAACTACGTTTTTTTTATATTTTTGCGATTTTTTCTAATTTAGTTATGGCCATTTGAATTCTGGTCAAACCCTAATAACCCTGTTGACTGGCTCATAACCCCGCAGAAATGCTCCAAACCCTAGCGTCGAACGTCCGCCATCGGATCTTACCAAGCGCCAAACACCACCCGTCAGATGTGGGGGCAGGCATGCGCGATCCGCGTGACGCATCCTGATTGGCTACTGCACTCCCTTTTACAATCTACCCCACTTTACATATGAAATTGTATTTTTCGCACATGACCACCACATGTCAGTGTTATGAGTTGGTTCAAATATTCAAACTGCAAAATACAATGTGGCAAATCGTCAATATAGCTTCCCATTCTCCTCTTCTTCATCTGACAGACAAAGGCATCGAGCAGATCTCGAGCAGTTCCTCTGTTTCTTTCCCCATCTTCTCGTTCTTCTTCCTCTCGAGCAATTCCTCTGTTTCTTCCTCTCCCGCGATATGTTGACCTCCTCGTCAGCCCCCCGTTCCATGTGGCCGGTGTATGGTCCAGTGCCGATGACTCATTGCACTGACTGCCCACGGACTGCGCCACTGAAGCGATTGACTTCGAAGGAGGAGAAGAATGGGAACTTTGGGCGCAAGTTCGTCAATTGCAAGAGCAAGCCGGAGGGGCAGGTTAGATCTGAGTCTTCCTCGCATCCTTTATCTCTAATTTCTCAAAAAAAATCTATTAGATTTGGGATTTAGGTTACGTGATTTCATTTTCAGATCGTGAAGAAATGCCACCATTTCGAGTGGATGGATGATTACATCCAGAGGCTTCAAGGGTTGGGCTTGCTGGATTCGAGGGGGAATGCAATCTGCGAGTTCAATCTGCCCCATGATAGTGCCGCTCCGGCAGCAGCAGCACGTCCGGAATACCCGACGGTGGTAGATGTCGAACTGAAGACGAAATTGAAGAAGATGAACAAGAACTTCAAGGAGCTGATTGAGTTGAAGAAGCAATCCAATCTGATAGCTTTAGGAATACTTGCTCTAGGAATTTTTTACTTGATGGCCATCTCTCGTTAGAGATGTTTGTCTAATGTTGTTGCCATTTAGAAATCCAAGTATGTTTATCTCAAATGCAACTCTGTTTAGTGCAACTGTCGATCTCTGAATGTATGCAGTTTACTGTTATGTTTCGACACTTTTAGTTTCGACAGAAGACAACTACCAGTTCAATGATAGGATTATTTTGTTAGCTAATAACCTCGAGTGTTGGATCAAGGGATATACATCAAGTTCATCTCTTCTCTCTCGCACTTGAGCAGCACAAGGGATATACATCAAGTTCATCTCTTCTCTCTCGCACTTGCCAAACTTTTGTCGTCGAGTTCGTCAGTTCTGCTAGAAAAAAAACCTACTTCACGGGCCCAAAGAGAATCAAGCTGCAATAGGCCCACAAAGGATAAATGAGGCCCAGAAACAAGCTGTGTTTCTTTTTTTGTTTAGGAACGATTGCTTTGTTCTTTTTTGTTTCTGATTGATTTTTTCAAGCAGCTGATTTTTTTTATTTGATTTCTCTTCGACGTATGTGCTTTTGTTTTGCTTGCTCACAACCTGGCTTAGTTTGGCGGTGAAGTAATTTTAGAATCAAAGTATTTGCAAACCGCAGTATAAAACTACACTTTTGACTAAAGCCAAACATCTCAAAGTATTTGATACTTCAATATTTCTGGAAACCAAAGTATTCTTGGAATTCCTAAAAAATACAGAGCTCCCAAACCAAAGCCGTGTACAATATATTCTTATTTTTAGAAGGCATCTATAAACACATCATTTTTAGTTAGTTTGTTTAATTTTGCCCACATCAATTAGCCGTGTCTAAACTTGGGACAAACAAAATACAAACATAACAAAGCATTAATATAACACACATAACTTAACTTAGATAGGGTTGCTAGGGCAACATAAGTTCTTACATATAACACGACACACCAATTGCTAGGGCAACATAAGTTTTTACATAGATAATAATAATTAACCTTACATGCATAGATAGGGTAGCTAGGTCGGGCAACAGACACACCAAACTCACACTACATAGTAGATAGGGTAGCTAGGGCAACACCGCCATGTCTTCACCGTCGTCTTTACCTTAACCGCAGGCTTCACCGTCTTCTTCGCCGCTGGCTTCAGTACTGCTCCTCCTCAAGGCCGTTGTCGCCGAGGTAGTACGGGAGGCTGTGCATGCGGTTGCGAGCGGGGAAGACGCTCTCGAAGTCGGTGAAGATGTTATAGGTGATGAATGCGATGAACTCGCACCCACACTAATACACCTTGCCAAGCAGGTAGTAGGCATTGAACCTGTTGGTGAAGTGGATGACGAGCCCTACCACTGGAGCATTGGCGTGGGGACGCTGCTCCACGAGGTTGAACATGGGCGGCGAGCCCGCCGGGAGGTGGTGGAAGCCCGCATGGAGGAACCCCCGTGCAAGCTCAGTGCTACCCCTCCGTGAGAACGCCCACACGCGAGCGATGCCTCGGCGACGGCGTTGGCGGGTACCGCCGTTCGACGCGCAGGGCGGCTCTTGGAACGTCGGCCCATTGTACTGCATCTTGAACGCTTCGCTGAGTGGAACGGCTTTGGCTTTTGGGGGAAGAAGAGAAGTGGGAGGCGCAGATGGATCTGTAGAAGAAGAGGCAATGGAGGGCAGTTTAAATAGCCGAGGGAGACGAAGTGGGTACACGCGCAAACATCGTAGATCGTGACTCAGTGCGTGCGTGAACCGATGCGATCAATGTGTGAACGTGAATCGAAGTGAGCGTGCTTTGCGTGCTCTGCGTTGGCGGCTGCCTGCCTCCCCCTTCTACGTGCTCTGCGTTGGCGGCTGCCTGCCTCCCACAACTGAACCGAGCGTGCGTGCAGCCTTCCCCTTCTGCCACCGGCACGTATGCCTGCGACGCGTGAAACGACGCTACGGAGCGACTGAATCCACCGGCAACCGTGTGGCACGGATCCGTGCGTGCGTGTCAGCGTGCATGCATGCGTTTAGGTCTAGGTCACTAGATGCGTGCGTGGCGGTGTTCACATGCATAGCAGGCTACATCGATGCCAAAGCCGGGCATGCATAGCAGGCTGCATCCATCGATAGCAGGCTTTTTTAATTTATTACCAACAAACTAATGGGCCCGTCCTATGAACACAGACACGGCCCAACCA
Source organism: Aegilops longissima (assembly GCA_021605205.1). Taxonomy (NCBI): domain Eukaryota; kingdom Viridiplantae; phylum Streptophyta; class Magnoliopsida; order Poales; family Poaceae; genus Aegilops; species Aegilops longissima. The sequence goes on along the minus strand of CM038678.1, from coordinate 146,448,846 downwards.
GCGAAGCCACAGCCACAGTCAACAGAGTCCAACGTGGCCCCACAAGTCAGTTAACGGCCAAGACGGCAAACGTCTGTTATGAACATTTGTGAGAGTTTCAGCTAAGGGAGTGGGGAAAAGTGAGAAAAAGTTTGAAGCGTGGGGAAAACTGAGCACAACTAAGGAATTGGGGGCACAGATGGAATAAGCCCTAATTTCAGGAGTTCATGTATTCACTATGTGCTAATGCTTTGTTCCGGTTCTCTATTAAAAGGAGGCCTTAATATCCCTTAGTTTCCATTAGGACTCCGCTGCCACGAGAGGGTAGGACAAAAGATGTCATGCAAGTTCTTTTCCATAAGCACGTATGACTATATTCGGAACACATGCCTACATTACATTGATGAATTGGAGCTAGTTCATGTGTCACCCGAGGTTATGACTGTTACATGATGAACCGCATCCGGCACAATTATCCATCACTGATCCAATGCCTATGAGTTTTCCATATACTGTTCTTCGTTTATTTACTTTCCCGTTGCTACTGTTACAATCACTACAAAATACCAAAAAAATTACTTTTGCTTTCATTACTCTTTCGTTACCGTTACCACTACTGTCATATTACTTTGCTACTAAATACTTTGCTGCAGATACTAAGTTATCCAGGTGTGGCTGAATTGACAACTCAGTTGCTAATACTTGAGAATATTCTTTGGCTCCCCTTGTGTCGAATAAATAAATTTGGGTTGAATACTCTACCCTCGAAAGCTGTTGCGATCCCCTATACTTGTGGGTTATCAAGACCTTTTTCTGGCGCCGTTGCCGAGGAGCATAGCTCTATTCTTTGAGTTACTTGGGATTTATATCTGCTGGACACTATGAAGAATTTGAAAGACGCTAAGACAAAAATTTATCCCTTAACTACGGGGGAGGTAAGGAACTGCCATCTAGCACTGCACTTGGTTCACCTTCTGTTATGAGTAAGCTTGCGACACCTAAACCTGCTTCTACTATTCGTTCTGATATGTCGCATGTTATTGATGATGCCACTTCTTCTATGCATGATACTTATGATGAAACTACTTCTATGCTTGATACTAGTGTGCCCCTTGGTGAATTTCTTGATGAACAAATTTCTAGGGCTAGAGAGAAAGAAACTATTGAATCTGATTATATTGATGAAAGTGATGATGAAGATATGCCTGTTATTCCTGAGGGTTATGTTTTTGATATGGAATCTTCTGCCACTATTTTAGCTTGCAAAGATAGATATGAGCTCAAGAGGTTATTAGCTAAATGGAACAAATAATCTCTTAGAGATAGAATGAAACCTGACCTTGCTTTTGCTACTTCACCTATTTGTGTTCCCGATAAGGATTATGGATTCTATGTTGATCCTGATATAATTACTTTGGTTAAATCTGATCCTTTTCATGGTTATGAATCTAAAACTGTTGTGGCACATCTTACTAAATTAAATGATATAGCCACCGTGTTCACTAATGATGAGAGATCTCACTACTTTTATATCCTTAAAATATTTCCGTTCTCATTAAAGGGTGATGCTAAGATATGGTTTAATTCTCTTGATCCTGGTTGTGTGCGTAGTCCCCAGGATATGATTTATTACTTCTCTGCTAAATATTTCCCTGCTCATAAGAAACAAGCTGCTTTAAAGGAAATATACAACTTTGTGCAAATTGAAGAAGAGAGTCTCCCACAAGCTTGGGGGAGGCAACGCAAGTTACATAATGCTTTGCCTGATCATCCTCTTAAGAAAAATGAAATACTTGATATCTTTTATAATGGACTAACCGATGCTTCCAGAGATTACCTGGATAGTTGTGCCGGTTCTCTTTTCATGGAAAGAACACCGGATGAAGCTGAAATTCTATTGAATAATATGTTGAGAAATGAAAATAATTGGGCACCCCCTGAGCCAGCTCCCGAGCCAATTACTGAGCCTATTCCTAAACCAACTCCGAAGAAGAGCGGTGTTCTATTTCTCAGTCCTGAAGATATGCAAGAGGCAAAGAAATCTATGAAATAAAAAGGTATTAAAGCTGAAGATGTTAAGAATTTACCTCCTATTGAAGAAATACATGGTCTTAATTTACCACCTGTTGAAGAAACATATAATCTTGATCCATTACCTTCTGAAGAACCTCCTGATCTTGATAACCCGACACAGGTATTAAAGGTAAATTCTCTCTATAGACTTTATGAAGGTGATATTCCTCACTATAAGTCTGCTAGACAATGCTTGGATGAGTTTGATAATTTTATTGTCAAACAAGACAATTTTAATGCTTATTTTGGTAGATAGTTGAAATATGATTCCGATATGATTAAACACTTGGGTGATTATATGGCTAATGTTAGATGTGAACTTAAACTCATTAGCAAACATGCTTCTATGGTTACCACTCAAGTAGAACAAGTACTTAGGGCTCAAAATGATTTGCTCAATGAAATGAATAGTAAGAAAAATGATTATGTTGTTAGAGTGGCTACTAGAACTGGTAAAATGGCTCGGGAACCTTTGAATCCTGAAGGCCACCCTAAGAGAATTGAGCAAGATTCTCAGAGAAATAATACTGATGTGCCTAGTTCTTCTAAAAGGAAGAAAAAGAAAAATGATAGGACTTTGCAAACTTCTAGTGAACCTATTGCTGAACCATCTAAGAATTCAAATGATATATCTATTTCTGATGCTGAAACACAATCTGGTAATGAACATGAACCTAATGAAAATAATAATGATGTTGTTCATGATGATGCTCAACCTAGCAATGATAATGATGTAGAAGTTTGACCTGCTGTTGATCTTGATAACCCACAATCAAAGAATAAACGTTATGATAAGAGAGACTTTGTTGCTAGGAAACATGGTAAAGAAAGAGAACCATGGGTTTAGAAACCCATGCCTTTTCCTCCCAAACCATCCAAGAAAAAGGATGATGAGGATTTTGAGCGCTTTGCTGAAATGATTAGACCTATCTTTTTGCGTATGCGATTAACTGATGTGCTCAAAACAAATCCTTATGCTAAGTATATGAAGGATATAATTACCGATAAGAGAAAGATATCGGAAGCTGAAATTTCCACCATGCTTGCTAATTATACTTTTAAGGGTGGAATACCAAAGAAACTTGGAGATCCAGGAGTACCCGCTATACCATACTCCATTAAAAGAAATCATGTTAAAAACTGCTTTATGTGATCTTGGAGCCGGTGTTAGTGTTATGCCTCTCTCTTTATATCGTAGACTTGATTTGAATAAGTTGACACCTACTGAAATATCTTTGCAAATGGCTGATAAATCAACTGCTATACCTGTCGGTATTTGCGAGGATGTGCCTGTTGTGGTTGCAAACGTTGCTATTTTAACGGACTTTGTTATTCTTGATATTCCCAAGGACAATAGTATGTCTATTATTCTTGGAAGACCTTTTCTGAATACTGCAGGGGCTGTTATTGATTGCACCAAAGGCAATGTCACTTTTCATGTTAATGGTAATGAGCATACGGTACACTTTCCGAGGAAACAACCTCAAGTTTATAGCATCAACTCTATTGGAAAAATTCCATCGATTATATTTGGAGGTTTTGAATTTCCTCTTCCTACTGTCAAGAAGAAATATGATATTCTTATTATAGGGGATGAGCATATCCCCGTTGAGGTAACATAGTGTTATTCGAAATTTCTCCGGTTCCATGTTATTCGGAATGAGTTTGTTAACAAGACCTGATCAACCTTGTTAGTGGATTCCTTTTGATGATCATGAGACGGATGAAACTAGAAGCACAACCTTCTGTACCCTCTTTATACTCTCTGTTATTTAGTTGAAATAAATTAAAATAGTATTTTCTATCTGTTTCCTGACTTATATGTGCAATATAAAAATAACCCGAAAATAAAAGTCCTAAGAATGCCATGCCAATTTAATATGTTTTTTTCGGGAATATTTGAGGATCTATGGTGCAAAAATCACCGCGGGGGGAGCTGCCACCTGGCCACGAGGGTGGAGGGCGCGCCCCCTGCCTCATGGGCCCACGGTGGCCCTCCTCCACCTATTCCTGCACCCATCCTCTTCTTCTTCCTCTCACAAACACGAATATCTGGCTCAAACACGAGTTTCAGCCCCTATTGCTATGATTTTCGATCTCCTTGCTCAAAGCACCTTTCACAAAACTGCTTGGGGAGATTGTTCCTTGGTATGTGACTCCTCCATTGCTCCAATTAGTTTTTGTTCTAGTGCTTTATTCATTGCAAATTTATGCTGCATAGGTGACCATGTTCTTGAGCTTGCATGTAAAATTTATATGGTTCCAAGTAGTTCTAGTGCTTGATATAGGCTCTAGGCACTTGAAGGAGTAGTTCCTATCAATTTTATTAAAGTTGGTTTACTTTTGTTTGAAGTTACTAAAAATTTCAGATTATTTCAGAAAATAATGAAGAGACTTTTGAGGGGCTCGTCGAGCCGAAGCTCGAAGGAAAAAACAAAATGAAGAAGCACAGAAGCCCAAATATAATTTGCCTCGTACCGTGGAGGTCCGGCCGTGTGAATGGCCTTACAATGACTTCTTAAGGAGAGCCAGAATTTATGAGGATTTTTATTTATTGATTGAGAATGCCGGCCTCACCGACTTCCTCCGTGACCAACGTCATCAGTATCTCTTACTCACAAATACTTTTGTGCAAAACTTCTACTATTTTCCTAAGGAATCACCTCCTTCAGTAGAATTTTATTTATATGACGTTGTTAAGAAGATGCCATTAGCTGAATTTTGCGAGGTTTGCAAAATACCTCTGAGGGTACCTTAGATGAACCACGCCGTAATGAAGTGGAAGCATTTATTAACACTATCACTGTGGGAGAAACCAGGAAGGTTTCTGATGCAAGAATTACTAGCATACATTTTCCTGTTTTACGCTACTTTGCCTTATTTGCTAGTTGTTGCTTGATTGGTCGTGGAAACTGTGGAAACCTTAGTGTTCCTGATATTATCATTTTGTTCCATGGTTTATAACGCAATAACTCTGTTAGTATGTGTGGAATTGTTGCTAGACGGTTAAGTCTGAGCCGTACTAAGGGCCCCATCTTTGGAGGCATTTATGCTTCACGCCTAGCTGAATATTTTGACATACCTATTAGGCATTTTGAGAAAGAAGAAAACTTGTTGCCTAGTGCTTATCTAGATTATAAGAGTATGCTAGCACATGATTTTATTGTTAAGAGTCATGAAGGGGAGCTTAAATATAAATTGTACTTTGATAAACATCACCCGGAGACTATTACTTTGTCCTCTCCTTCTTTGTTTAACTTGTCTGCAGGTCCTCACCTCGTTCCGTGGGCGGCCATTCAAGCTTATCGGAATCCTGCACCAGCCCCGGAGCCGGAACCACAATACGAGCCTCCACGCCAGTCTGTTTATTCATGGGATCCGGAGGTGGCTGCCAGCCAGTGGCAGTCGGAGTCCTCTTCATCACAGTACGACCCTAGCTACACCTACGGGTATCAGCCAGGCTATTGATGACCCACAAGTATAGGGGATCTATCCTAGTCCTTTCGATAAGTAAGAGTGTCGAACCCAACGAGGAGCGGAAGGAAATGATAAGCGGTTTTCAGCAAGGTAATCTCTGCAAGTACTGAAATAAGTGGTAACAGATAGTTTTGTGACAAGGTAAATTGTAACGAGCAACAAGTAACAAGAGTAAATAAAGTGCAGCAAGGTGGCCCAATCCTTTTTGTAGCAAAGGACAAGCCTGGACAAATTCTTATAATAGGAAAAACGCTCCCGAGGACACATGGGTATCATCAAACTAGTTTTCATCACGATCATATGATTCGCGTTCGGTACTTTGATAATTTGATATGTGGGTGAACCGGTGCTTGGATGCTGTTCTTACTTGAACAAACATCCCACTTATGATTAACCTCTATTGCAAGCATCCACAACCGCAACAAAAGTATTAAGGTAAACCTAACCATAGCATGAAACATATGGATCCAAATCAGCCCCTTACGAAGCAACGCATAAACTAGGGTTTAAGCTTCTGTCACTCTAGCAACCCATCATCTACTTATTACTTCCCAATGCCTTCCTTTAGGCCCAAATAATGGTGAAGTGTTATGTAGTCGACGTTCACATAACACCACTAGAGGCTAGACAACATACATCTCATCAAAATATCGAACGAATACCAAATTCACATGACTACTAATAGCAAGACTTCTACCTTGTCCTCGGGAACAAACGTAACTACTCACAAAGCATATTCATGTTCATAATCAGAGGGTTAATAATATGCATAAAGAATCTAAACATATGATCTTCCACCAAATAAACCAACTAGCATCAACTACAAGGAGTAATCAACCTACTAGCAACTTACTAGCACCAATCCCGGACTTGGAGACAAGAATTGGATATAAGAGATGAACTAGGGTTTGGAGATGAGATGGTGCTGGTGAAGATGTTGTTGGAGATTGCCCTCTCCCGATGAGAGGAGCGTTGGTGATGATGATGATGACGATGATTTCCCCCAACCGGAGGGAAGTGTCCCCGGTAGAACAGCTCCGCCAGAGCCCTAGATTGATTCCGCCAAGGTTCCGCCTCGTGGCGGCGGAGTTTCGTCCCGTAAGCTTGCCCATGATTTTTTCCAGGGTAAAAGTGATGATATAGCAGAAGATGGACGCGGAGGCCACCAGGGGACCAGGAGATAGGGGCGGCCTGGGGGCGCGCCTGCCTCTCGGACAGGTGTGGGCCCCTGGCCTATTTCTTTTGCTCATAATTTCTTATAAATTCCAAAAAGTTCTTTTGTGGAGTTTCAGGACTTTTGGAGATGTGCAGAATAGGTTTCCAACGTTTGCTCCTTTTCCAGCCAGAATTCCAGATGCCGGCATTCCCCCTCTTCATGGTAAACCTTGTAAAATAAGGGAGAATAGCCATAAGTATTGAGATATAATGTGTAATAACAGCCCATAATGCAATAAATATTGATATAAAAGCATGATGCAAAATGGACGTATCAACTATCCCTGGCAATGAACCAACTTAGACCAAAAGCGTAAGCTTGGGGGAGTACGTATTTCCCACCGACATTACATTTATGTTCACACACACTCATTGCTAGATGTTGGTGCTCATACTCTTTCACTGTAATATCCATGCTAGTTTATTTTCTTTTCCTGCTTTCTTCTTGTGTGTTTAATAAACTTTAATAAAACAACAACAAAAAAATAGTAGTAACTTCTAGTTAGTTCACTTTTCCTGCTGTAGTAGTAATAATTAAAAAGAAAACCCAAAAATATTTCCCGTTCTTCTTTTGCTTGTTGGGAGTGAGGGAGTCCTAGATTAGGGGGTGTCTGGATAGCCGGACTATAACCTTTGGCCGGACTCCTGGACTATGAAGATACAAGATTGAAGACTTCGTCCGGTGTCCGAATGGGACTTTCCTTGGCGTGGAAGGCAAGCTTGGCGATACGAATATGTAGATCTCCCCCCATTGTAACCGACTCTGTGTAACCCTAGCCCTCTTCGGTGTCTATATAAACCGGAGGGTTTTAGTCCGTGGGACGAACAACAATCATACCATAGGCTAGCTTCTAGGGTTTAGCCTCTCTGATCTCGTGGTAGTTCTACTCTTGTACTACCCATATCATCAATATTAATCAAGCAGGAGTAGGGTTTTACCTCCATCGAGAGGGCCTGAACCTGGGTAAAACATCGTGTCCCTTGTCTCCTATTACCATCCGCCTAGACGCACGCTCGGGACCCCTACCGAGATCCGCCGGTTTTGACACCGACATTGGTGCTTTCATTGAGAGTTCCTCTGTGTCGTCATATTTAGGCCCGAGGCTCCTCCGATCATCAACAACGATGCGGTCCAGGGTGAGACTTTTCTCCCCGGACAGATCTTCGTGTTCAGCGGCTTTGCACTGCGGGCCAATTCGCTTGGCCATCTGGAGCAGATCGAAAGCTACGCCCCTAGCCATCGAGTCGGATTTGGAAGTTTGAACTACACGGCTGACGTCCGCGGAGACTTGATCTTCGACGGTTCGAGCACAGCCGAAGCGCCGCCGCTGCCACGATGGGCATGATCTAGCTCGCCGCCAACAGTGCCTCGGAGGTCGTGACCTGTCCGCCCGACCCTTAGCTCAGAGCCTTCTACGCCAATCGAGGACAGGTGGCTGGACACCGCCTCGGGCTGCAATCTCACGGCGATCAAGCCAACACCAGCCTTGTCCTCGCGAAGCTCATGACTCAAGGTGCCGGACTCCTCTCCGGACTCAACCTTCCGCGCCCGCCGATCGAATCCGACACGCCGATCATGGAGTTCGCCATGACATATTTCAGACTCGCCCTTGGCGACATTCTGAATTCGCTAAAGTCTCTCTCTTTATCGAGAGCCCTGGCCGGACTATGGTCAGCAAGGTTGGGATGCGGACGACGAAGAAATTCAAATCCCACCCACCACCCACTTCAGAGCCACCGCCGATGATTTAACCGACATGCTCGACTTGACTCAAGACATCGACGGTATGGACGACGATGTAGGAGATTTAACAGAACCAGTGCCTATAGGGCACCGGACAACCACCTCATCTCACGATGTATACATGGTGGACACACCTAAAAGAAACGACGACGAGGAACAAGGGACGAACGAGGATCGCTCCTCGAAAAGAAGTTAAAACGCGGCGTAAGCGCCGCCCAAACCCCACCTCGACAGAGACCGCAGCCATACTGCACTCCAGCCATAGAGCAGGCTAAACGGCGACGATTTAACATGCCATCAAGCAACCAATCAACAGGGCAACTTGGATAAACAAACCGAACAACCCGTCCCCGGCGAAAATAACAGTCCGGACGACCTCACGCCGGACAAATTGCTGGAGTAGAAGAACCTCCATAAAAGGCTCATCGCCACTGCGCATAGCCTGAAAAAGCAGAAACGGAAGCTCAAAACGGCGGAAGATGCACTTAGAATTAGATGGAGCAAAGTACCGCAGACAAATACGGCGACAGTCGCCACACAAAGAGCTATCCGAAGCGAAAATTACTGCCGGAATTTGATGAGGAGGCTTTAGAGCCCCCGCAATCAAAAAATAAGGAGGCCACCCGGTCGGATAAACAACCCCATGGACAACATAGAGCGGCAAACGGTGTCGCACCCAATCCAGCACGCAATCCACCTAAGGATCCGCATCACAAAGATGGCCCAGCCAGATCTATCTACGGGCAAGAAAGCAAGCTCTAGAAAGCAATGCAACACAACAAATATCTGAACAACACGGCACACCCAAGTACAGGGGTGCCGCACACCCCCCTATGTTTCACCGATGAGGTGCTAGACCATGAATTCCCAGCGAGATTCAAGCCCGTAAACATAGAGGCATACGACGGAACAACAGACCCTGGAGTCTGGATTGAGGATTATATCCTCCACATACACATGGCCAGAGGAGACGACCTCCACGCCATAAAATACTTACCCGTAAAGCTCAAAGGGCCAGCCCGGCATTGGCTTAAAAGCCTTCCCGAAAACACCATTGGAAGTTGGGAAGAGCTCAAGATGCTTTTCGCAAATTTCAAGGACTTATGTCCGACCTCCGGATGCATGACGATTTAAGTCATATAACTCAACAACCCGGAGAGTCAGCCCGAAACTCGGAACATATTTCTTACTAAAAGAACCAGATAGTCGATCGTCCGGACGCCAAAGCCTTAGCAGCTTTCAAACACAGCGTTCGAGACGAATGGCTCGCCAGACACCTCGCCAAGAAAAGCCAAGAACAATGGCCGCATTAACAAGCCTCATGACCCGCTTATGCAGGAGAGGATAGTTGGTTGGCAAGATGCAGTACCAGCGACCCAAGTACATCCGAAGTTAGGGATGGGAACGGGAAACCGCGACGCAACAAGGACCAGCGTCGGACCAAGGGAAACAACCCGACGAGCACGGCAGTCAACGCCGGATTCAAAAGCTCTCGGCAGAATCAGAAAAAACTACCCCTCAAGGATAACAGGGACGAGCTATCTAACCAAAACAAAATCTTGGACAAGATATGCCAAATCCACAGTACTCCCGGGAAGCCTGCAAACCATACCCACGGAGATTTTTGGCTCTTCAAGCAATCCGGCAAACTCAACGCCGAACACAAGGGGCTCGACACAACAAGTGAGGACGATGACGAACCCCACAAGCAGAGCACCGGAAAACAAAAGAATTTCCCACAAGAAGTCAAAACAGTAAACTCACTTCACGTGACAAAAGGGAAAAACAGAGTGGCGCCTATAGAGATACGCGCCATACGGCCTATCACAGAGGAGTCCCGCCACTGGTTGTTAAAACCAATCACCTTCGACCATCAGGATTACTCTAGAAGTATCCGGAACGCAGGCTGGACTGCCTTGATATTAGATCCGATAATTGACGGACTCCACTTTACACAAGTCCTAATGGACGGCGGCAGTGGTCTAAACCTGCTATATCAGGACACAATCCGTAAAATGGGGATAAACCCAACAAAAATTCGCCATAGCAACACTTCCTTTCAAGGGGTAACGCCAGGCCCAGATGCCCATTGTACGGGTTCTCTCCTGCTAGAAGTTATGTTCGCCCCGACAACTTCCGCCAAAACCTAACCATCCACATCGCCCCATTTACAAGTAGCTATCAAGCACTATGGGGACGCCAAGCTACCGCTTTAACGCAATACCGCATTATGCATCTCTTACGCTTAAAATGCCCGGTCCGCGAGGCATCATCTCATTAAAGGAAATATCGAGTGTTCCTCGAAGCTGAAGACCGTGCGGCTGCCTTGACAACCACACACTAAACCGCTTCACTAATCAAAGCACCCAAACAGGTCGCTCGTAACCCGTGACATGGCTAGACGAGTCCGCGAAACATGCAAGGGCTTACTAGTCAAGATACCCCGCATATGGGGCTCCGCGCATGTACAACAAGAGACAATAAAGCTCAATCTTACCCATTTTTTAATTATACTTTGTTTATTTAATATAACATACATTTTCGCACGATCTTTTCAACTAAGTTCCTCTCTTTATAGATGAACACCGTATACACCCGCCTGTGATACAAAGACAACGGAGACACAAGCGCAGACGCAGAGGGACCTGCTCCAAGGATTCTTTTAGATTAAGACCCCGCGTAAACCTTTTTCACTGCCTCTTGTTGATACACATCCCCGTTTCTTGGTATAACCGAGGAGGAGGCTGGCGCCTTGGCATGTGGCCACGCTGAATTTTATGCTGCACTCGGACACTGTGGGCTTATTACCAAGGGCGTTGTTCAGCCTGCTTTCATAAAGACCGAATACCTTAGGGAGTGTTCGCGTCATGAGTTTGGCCTAATATGCATCAGTTCAATCATGTCTTTGGTCAAATGTTGGGTTTGCCTGCCCGTGTTTTGCTGCCTTACGCTCCGCTTCTATCGCTAAGGCGGCACCAGGAGAACTATGCGATTGTGCCCGGTTCGCCAAAGCGAGCACCTCAAGAGAGAAAGCCAAAACTGACCGTCATGATATAGTGTGAGACTGTTCAACCACTGATGACCCGCCGAACCTTTAGGATTCCTCCACATAAATGAAGGGTCGCTTCGCCAGTGCACACACGCGCCAATTCGAGTGAGCTGGTGCCCTAGGGGCTATATAGTAGCCCCACCGTGAAACTCCTATGGCTAATCGAAAGTGATAAAGCATTATAGTCCGTTCCCTAGTTCGCTGCGCTATCACCTCCTTAATAGGACCAAGACGTTGATCATGTGAAAATGCGCTTTTCATGAACACCCCGCATTATATGCGTAATAAGTCAAGACCGCCATCTTTCAAAGTTATATACACATATACATTAACGGCCGCACGGAGGTATTTTAATTTTGAAGGCACAAGTATAAAAACCTTTATATTCCCTAGAAACATTGTTTTACAATAATACATGTTATTCAACATAATATCCTTCGAGCACTACGCCTCTATTAAACGAGCGCCTCGCAGAACTTCCCGAAAATAGTGCTCGGCAGTACTGCCCCGTCTCAATCTTGGGATGCAACAATGATGGCCTTCATCTCCGCCAAGATGTCTTGACACGGCAAGAGCCATCCGCGCACCTCTATGCACGCTGACCTCTTCATTGCATTGATATGCACCGCACCAAGGAACCGCTGCACCAAGCTAAAATAACTCTTCGCTCGGGCCTTTCCGCCACGATGACTCACGACATACTTCATGGCGAGTCCGATAACCTATTCAGCTCCGCCTAAGCGCCAACCGGTCGGTTCATGGAAGTGGGCGCCTGGATTGTGGAATCGCGACCAAAAAGCTTTTCCACTTCGTGATCCTTTGATCTCGGAAGTGTTCGTCGCCATCCATGCACTTGCCACCAAGTCCAGATAAGTGTCCGCCGACTCCACAGCCGGTCCAATGGAGCATATTTAGGATCCCCGAACTTCATCCGCAGCATAAAGGGCTTTCCAGCCACGATATCTCCGGCCTGACGTAGCTCCTCCTTCATGGCTCTCATCGCAGAGCGAGTATCCTTGGCCTCGGTAGTGGCCTTCTCCAGGTCCTTCTATCCCGCCCGATCTTCTTTTTCAAGAAGCTTGCAGCTGTCGGCAACATTCTTCAACTTCACAGCCATCTCGGCCATCTCCTTCTTGCTTCGCAAGGAGCAGATGTTCGCTTTTAGCCCTTCACCGCTTTTTAAGGCAGCCGCCGCTTTCCCGGCCTGCTCCTTGGCTCTGCAAGTTCCGCCCAAGGTTCTCCATGGCAGCGGCACCATCTTCATCAAGCACACATGTTGTAAGATACAGCATCAAGCTCCTCTTACCAGGTGTCTTCGGAGAAATTACATACCTTGTGCCTCGCTGCCGCTTGTTGACAAACGCGATGTCGGCGTCGCCACGCCAATTTGCCGCTTTGCTCGGAATCCATCATCCGCTAGCCATCGGACACTTCGCCACCTACATAGGAAGGGCTACATATTATACCTAGGATTATGATCATCCGCTACCGCCATTTTTGACAACGCGCAGAGTCTCGTGGGCTACTATCTACACAGGTGCATCTTATATGCGGAACCGCCAAAGGTACATCATTTCGCTGCACCTCAAAACTCGTCAAGAACTCCCGACGGCCTCAGACGACCCACTCTCCGCGGATGAAATCCTTTCAATCACCGTGCCCATCAACGCACGGTGTTCTTCCGAGATAGACGCTCGCCCAAGCAGATCCTTCAGCTCCTCCGACCGTGCACCGGACGGTGCCGAACTCGTCCGATGGCCTTTTTCGAAAGCTGGACACGGAGGGCTTTGGGGGGCCATACGATCGCTTTTCCGCCCTGCCGGATTCAGAGAAACCTCCGTGATTTACACTCAGGGTTGCCCGCCGCAAGGCGGTACGGCAGGGGAGGCATTCCGCCTCCATCATCTCCGGACGAAGATCCTCAAGATGAGCTCACGAGAAGGGCTGAGATCCCAACTACAAGGTAAAATTTTGGTTATCTTCCTCTAAATAGAACAGGGATGTCTCTCATTTTAAAACTCCTCTCTACTTATGGCTCGGTGGAGGGCTGATCCCTTGGGGCACAAAGGCGGCCGAGGCATCCCCGGCGAGGACCCTCCGACGAAGATTTCTTCCCCGCTTTGAGACTGATGGTCTCCGGTCTTCGTGAGGCGGTCCTCTTCTTCCCGGATAGAGGAATTCTCGATTCTCGCTTCTCGATAGCCTCCTTCGGGAGGCGGTAGCCTCGTTCCCCTTTGCCTTCTTCCAAAGGCGCAACCTCCAAAGATCCTGGTTAACACGGATCCGCATGGTCTCGTGGAGGGGGCTGACACCTAATTAGCTTTGCTTTCGCTTATCCACTCCTGCTTAAGGGACGGCTCTTTTAAAGGGCAATTTTATGATAAATATATGGATAGCATGTCCTGCACAGGCTACTCACTTGAGTATCCAAGCGACAGCTCAGACTCAGACCCCGTCCTCGGTCGAGTCCGACACATTGCTTGTGATCCAAGAACAATTTGTACATCTCCATGGGCGCTGGCGCCAGAAATGTTGGAGGGCTCGTGGTCCCTCCGGATTAAACTCCCACAGCGGGAGGGGCGACGCTTGGTGGCAGGGTGCCGCGAATCAACATGACCTGCGCCACTACGACCAGATTGATGTCTCTTTCTAGGAGATCTCAATGCGGCCCGCAACAAGGGCATGTCCTTGGACGGCCCCGCTAAACCCTTTATTGACCCATGAGGCTAGCTGTGGTGGGGACCCGAGCGAAGGCAGGTGGCGCCACCCACTTGGTGCCCCCGGGAGCTGTGATATAAAACCACTCGTTGCTATAAGCTGAACTCCTCTTGAAAAGAGCCCTCGGGCCATGGAGCGCCAAGATTCTTGCTTATAACAGCACCTCCAAGACTGCAGGTTGCCCTCAATCATCTTCGGCTCTACTTTGAAGGTCTTAAGCCACAATCCAAGTGAGGAGTAATACGGAGGAAGGCTTCGCGACACGACAATGAACGATGAGATGTGGAGGATGGACTCCGAGCCAAGTCGTGAAATTCCAGCCCATAATAAAACAGAGCCCTCACGAAGGGGTCCGCTGGAAGCCTAGCCTCAAGAAAATGAGACGCGAACACCACGCCTCGCCATGCTTGGGAGTGGGAATAACCTGCCATTGAGCAGGCAGCCTATGCGGGATTTCGCCGGTTAGATACCTAGCATCTCTTAGCTTTAACACGTCTTCTTCCGTAACGGAGGAAGGCATCCACCGGCCTTGAAGGTCGGAGCCGGACATCATCGAAGGTCCGAAGCGCTTGAATCTGGAGCTTTGGGTGTTGGAACTCGAGGCGAGAGGCGGATTCGATTGAGATTGAAAGAAAGGAGTAGAGCCTTGGTCTCTTTATAAAGGGGTTGAATACCAAGAGCCCTCCCAATGACCGTTTGGGACTCGTCTTCGATTGAGGAGACATGCCAACGGGCACGATTGGGTTACCCACGCCCGTATTGATGATAATCCCGGAATAAGGGGACACGATCTCTGCTTCGACAAGACGTGCCAAGGAAACTGCCTCGCTAAACGCGCCGAGGTGGGACAGTAAAAATGATTCGAATAAAGGCTTGGCCGTGGTGTGGAATACGTTAGCAGATTGGATTTGTGTAAATATTATTCTCTCTACGGTGGTATGTGGAACTTATTTTGCAGAGCCGGACACTGTCCTTGTCTTCAAAATCTTCTATGAAGTATTCGGAGGAGGAACCCGCCTTTGCAATGCCGAAGACAATCGCACGGACTAGTCGCCATTGAAGCCCGGTTCGTGGGCTACCGAGGGAATCCTCGGATTAGGGGTGTTCGGATAGCCGGACTATAACCTTTAGCCGGACTCTGGACTATGAAGATACAAGATCAAGACTTCGCCCCTGTCCGGATGGGGCTTTCCTTGGCGTGGAAGGCAAGCTTGGCGATACGTAATATGTAGATCTCCCCCATTGTAACCGACTCTGTAACCCTAGCCCTCTCCGTGTCTATATAAACCTCTCTCGATCTCGTGGGTTAAGCTCTCGATCTCGTGGTAGATCTACTTGTACTACCCATATCATCAATATTAATCAAGCAGGAGTAGGGTTTTACCTCCATCGAGAGGGCCCGAACCTGGGTAAAAACATCGTGTCCCTTGTCTCCTGTTACCATCCGCCTAGACGCACAGTTCGGGACCCCCTACCCGAGATCCGCCGGTTTTGACACCGACAAGGAGCTTTCCCGTGTAAATAGTTTTTATTTCTTTTCTTTTCTTTAGGGGTCGCTAGGAGAAGACCATGATTAAATTGTTGAAGTGGCTCTTATATGCATTATTGTTGATTTAACCAAGAGCCCATATTGCCTTGTCTTCTCCTTTTTATTGAATGCTCGCAGATTCCAGCTTCCAATGCACCTGCACTCTTATTATTATTCACATCGTTCGGTCGTGCAAGTGAAAGGCAATTATGATGATATATGATGGACTGACTGAGATGGGAAAAGCTGGTATGGACTCGACCTCTCTGGTTGTAGTGCTTTGATGTCTACTACACAACCTTCTTCTTGTAGACGTTGTTGGGCCTCCAAGTGTAGAGGTTTGTAGGACAATAGCAAATTTCCCTCAAGTGGATGACCTAAGGTTTATCAATCCGTGGGAGGCATAGGATGAAGATGGTCTCTCTCAAGCAACCCTGCAACCAAATAACAAAGAGTCTCTTGTGTCCCCAACACACCCAATACAATGGTAAATTGTATAGGTGCACTAGTTCAGCGAAGAGATGGTGATACAAGTGCAATATGGATGGTAGATATAAGTTTTTGTAATCTGAAAATATAAAAACAGCAAGGTAACTAATGATAAAAGTGAGTGTAAACGGTATTGCAATGCTAGGAAACAAGGCCTAGGGTTGATACTTCCACTAGTGCAAGTTCTCTTAACAATAATAACATAATTGGATCATAGAACTATCCCTCAACATGCAACAAAGAGTCACTCCAAAGACACTAATAGCGGAGAACAAACGAACAGATTATGGTAGGGTACGAAACCACCTCAAAGTTATCCTTTCTGATCGATCTATTCAAGAGTCCGTAGTAAAATAACACGAAGCTATTCTTTCCGTTCGATCTATCATAGAGTGCATACTAGAATAACACCTTAAGACACAAATCAACCAAAACCCTAATGTCACCTAGATACTCCGATGTCACCTCAAGTATCCGTGGGTAAGATTATACGATATGCATCACACAATCTCATATTCATCTATTCAACCAACACAAAAGAACTTCAAAGAGTGCCCCAAAGTTTCTATCGGAGAGTCAAGACGAAAACGTGTGCCAACCCCTATGCATAAGTTCACGAGGTCACGGAACCCGCAAGTTGATCACCAAAACATACATCAAGTGAATCGCGTGAATATCCCATTGTCACCACAGATAAGCACGACAAGACATACATCAAGTGTTCTCAAATCCTTAAAGACTCAATCCGATAAGATAACTTCAAAGGGAAAACTCAATCCATTACAAGAGAGTAGAGGGGGAGAAACATCATAAGATCCAACTATAATAGCAAAGCTCGCGATACATCAAGATCGTATCACCTCAAGAACAGAGAGAGAGAGAGAGAGAGAGAGAGAGAGAGAGAGAGAGATCAAACACTTTTTTAGCACCTTTAGGATCGACAAAATCTTTTGGTTGCATCATATACAACTCTTCTTTAAGAAATCCATTAAGGAATGCAGTTTTGACATCCATTTGCCTGATTTCATAAAATGCGGCAATTGCTAACATGATTCGGACAGACTTAAGCATCGCTACGAGTGAAAATATCTCATCGTAGTCAACACTTTGAACTTGTCGAAAACCTTTCGCAACAAGTCGAGCTTTGTAGGCAGTAACATTACCATCAACGTGAGTCTTCTTCTTGAAGACCCATTTATTCTCTATGGCTTGCCGATCATCGGGCAAGTCAACCAAAGTCCATACTTTGTTCTCATACATGGATCCCATCTCAGATTTCATGGCCTCAGGTCATTTTGCGGAATCTGGGCTCATCATCGCTTCCTCATAGTTTGTAGGTTCGTCATGGTCTAGTAACATGACTTCTAGAACAGGATTATCATACCACTCTGGTGCGGAACGTGCTCTGGTTGACCTACGAGATTCGGTAGTAACTTGATCCGAAGTTTGATGATCATTATCCTTAGCTTCCTCACTAGTTGGCGTAGGCATCACAGGAACGGTTTTCTGTGATGAGCTACTTTCCAATTTTAGAGGAGGTACAAGTACCTTATAAAGTTCTACTTTCCTCCCACTCAGTTCTTTCGAGAGAAACTCCTTCTCTAGAAAGTATCCATTCTTAGCGACAAATATCTTGCCTTCGGATCTGTGATAGAAGGTGCACCCAACAATTTCTTTTGGGTATCCTATGAAGACGCATTTCTCCGATTTGGGTTCGAGCTTATCAGGCTGAAGCTTTTTCACATAAGCATCGCAACCCCAAACTTTAAGAAACGGCAGGTTAGGTTTCTTGCCAAACCATAGTTCATACGGTGTCGTCTCAACGGATTTAGATGGTGCCCTATTTAACATGAATGCAGCTGTCTCTAATGTATAACCCCAAAACGATAGTGGTAAATCGGTAAGAGACATCATACATCGCATCATATCCAATAAAGTACTACGACGCTCGGACACACCATTACGCTGTGGTGTTCTGTGGCGGAGTTGTGAAACTATTCCACATTGTTTTAAATGAAGGCCAAACTCGTAACTCAAATATTATCCTCCGCAATCAGATCATAGAAACTTTATTTTCTCATTATGATGATTCTCCACTTCACTCTTAAATTCTTTGAACTTTTCAAATGTTTTAGACTTGTGTTTCATTAAGTAGATATACCCATATATACTCAAATCATTTGTGAAGGTTAGAAAATAATGATACCCTCCATGAGTCTCAACACTCATCAGACCGCATACATCGGTACATATTATTTCCAATAAGTCAGTGGCTCGGTCCATTGTTCTGGAGAACGGAGTCTTAGTCATCTTGCCCATGAGGCATGGTTCGCAAGCATCAAATGATTCATAATCAAGTGATTCCAAAAGTCCATCCGCATGGAGTTTCTTCATGCGCTTTACACTAATATGACCTAAACGGCAGTGCCACAAATATGTTACACTATCATTATCAACTTTGCATCTTTTGGCATCAATATTATGAATATGTGTATCACCATGATCAAGATTCAACAAAAATAGACCACTTTTCAAGGGTTCATGACCATAAAAGATATTACTCATATAAATAGAACAACCATTATTCTCTCGATGAATGAGTAACCGCCTCGCATCAAACAAGATCCAGATATAATGTTCATGCTCAACGCCGCACCAAATAACAATTATTCAGGTCTAAAACTAATCCTCAAGGTTGATGTAGAGGTAGCGTGCCGACGGCGATCACATCGACCTTGGAACCATTCCCGACGCGCATCGTCACCTCGTCCTTAGCCAATTTTCATTTAATCCGTAGCCCCTATTTTGAGTTGCAAATATGAGCAATAGAACCAGTATCAAATACCCAGGAACTACTACGAGAATTAGTAAGGTACACATCAATAACTTGTATATCAAATATACCTTTGTTCACTTTGCCATCCTTCTTATCCGCCAAATACTTGGGGCAGTTCCGCTTCCAGTGACCAGTCCCTTTGTAGTAGAAGCACTCAGTTTCAGGCTTGGGTCCAGACTTGGGCTACTTCCCGGGTGTGACAACTTGCTTGCCATTCTTCTTGAAGTTCCCCTTCTTTCCCTTGCCCTTTTTCTTGAAACTAGTGGTCTTGTTAACCATCAACACTTGATGCTCTTTCTTAATTTCTACCTCCGCAACTTTGAGCATAGCGAAGAGCTCGGGAATTGTCTTATCGATCCCTTGCATATTATAGTTCATCATGAAGCCATTGTAGCTTGGTGGGAGTGATTGAAGAACTCTGTCAATAACACTATCATCTGGAAGATTAAGTCCCAGCTGAGTCAAGTGGTTATGATACCCAGACATTCCGAGTATGTGTTCACTGACAGAATTGTTCTCCTCCATCTTGCAGTTATAGAACTTGTTGGAGACTTCATATCTCTCAACTCGGGCATTTTCTTCAAATATTAACTTCAACTCCTGGAACATCTCATATGGTCCATGACGTTCAAAACGCCTTTGAAGTCCCGATTCTAAGCCATAGAGCATGGCACACCGAACTATAGAGTAGTCATCGCACCACGCCTTCCGTATGTCCAAAGCGCCTACATTAGCGGAGGGGCTTGTCACCCAGCGTGCATCAAATACATAATTCTTCTATGCATGAATGAGGATAATCCTCAAGTTACGCATCCAGTCCGTAGTTTCTACCATCATCTTTCAACTTAGCTTTCTCTAGGAACGCATTAAAATTCAAGGGAACGGTAGCACGGTCCAATCTACAACATAGATATGCCAAAAAATATTAGGACTAAGTTCATGATAAATAAGTTCAATTAATCATATTACTTAAGAACCCCCACTTAGATAGACATCCCTCGAGTCTAAATGATCACGTGATCCATATAAACTAAACCATGTCTGATCATCACGTGAGATGGCGTAGTTTTCAATGGTGAACATCTCTATGTTGATCATATCGACTATATGATTCACGTTCGACCTTGCAGTCTCCAGTGTTCCGAGGCCATGTCTGTACATGCTAGGCTCGTCAAGTTCAACCCGAGTATTCTGGTCATGCTCGGGAACGGGGTCCCTGCACTTGCTCGCTGCGGCTCATGGGCGTGGCTCAAAGGAGGCCCAGACAGCCCATCTTCATCAACGCAGCTCAAGACCTCGCGAGGGGCTGCTCATGGTGCGGACGATGAGGAGCTTCTCGCACGGCCTCGCAGCTGGCTCATGAGGAGGCGGAGAGTTCAAGGCAGTGGTACCTCGTGAGGTGCCCATGACGCAAGCCATGACGACAAGGGCGCTTAGCCCGCCGCAGTGTCCTCCTTTCCTCTTTGGTGCAAAGGGAGCAAGCGCAGCGTAGAGCATCAAGCAAAGGCATCCATTTCGTGCAACAAGACCAAGACCAGCCCCAACGGCCGGAAGGGAGTCATCATGGAGCCCAAGCAGACGCCATCACCAGAGCCTTTGGCAAAGCGAGGACCAACTTTAGTCAGATAAGTGTACCCGCTGCCCCTTCAAATGGCCAATTGTTACGCGCCTTCCTGCTCAATATTTGGGAAGAGGCCCTGTGGCCTTCGCCTATAAATAGGAGTAGCCACTCATTGTGGTAGAGGAATCACCGGATGAGACCGAATCCTCATCAAGAAACCAAGAGCTAGAGCAATCAACGCCACCTAGCAGTTCATCACACCCGCCAGAATGCACTCGCGAGGCTGTTCTTCCTTGTACTGTTCTTCATCAGCCCAAGAGGCAATCCACCACACCACACACTAGAGTAGGGTATTACACCACAACGGTGGTCTCAACTAGTATAAATCTTGTGTCTCTTGTGCTGTTTCTGCTTAGTAGTTTAGGTCCCAAAGATTCGGCGAGGTGCGAGACGGTGGAAGGTTGATATCCGCCAAGACCCCACTGTTCGAACCTCAAGGGTCTGCTGAACCCGAATTCAACATTTGGCGCGCTGTAGGTGCGCCGAATCTGCCTTTCGTCGCTTTCGCTTTTCCTCGACCACCGCAACCATGTTCGACGCCTGCCGAGCTCGCACGAAGCGCCGAGCCGCTTCGCCCCATGTCGCCAGACAGTTCCTGCCGGCAGCGCCTCGCCGCTCCTCGTCACCGCCATCAACGCCGCCATCGCCCGGGCGGGAACGAGCAGCAAGCATCGCCCCAAAGACTCCGCCCATGAGGCGGGACGGCCGCACCGCCACGCTTTCGCCACCTCGCTGGTTCTTCGCCACGCATACCGCTGCCATGGAGGCCCGAGCTGCACTCATCGCGCTAACGAGTTCTTGCGCTTACCGCCTGCCGACGACGTTTACGAAGAATGGCTCACCGAAGTCGCCGAGCTGGTCTGCGGCGCAGAGCGCGCCTGCCGTCTGCCTTCGCTGCACCGCACTCGCTTCGCTGGGCGATGAAGCTCCCGGCGCCACCGCCTCTCAAGAAGGCGCCTGGCCCCGAGGCGCGCGGTCCTCGGGCGGAACCTGCTCGACAGCGCCGGAGCGCAGGAGTAGAGCTGTCAAGAAGTTCTCGCCCACAAGAAGCTGCCCGAGCGCCCCGCCTAGCACGCCAAGACCCTGCGCTGCTTCCCCAGCCCGGGCGCAGGGAGGCCTCAAGACCAAGCTCTTCGCCGTCCGAGGCCCCTCGCTGCCATGGCGGGCTGCCGCTTTCACTCCGAGAAGGCGCAGCGCCACGCGGGCCCGCCAAGTTCAAGCCGACTCGCCTCGCCACGACGGCACAACTGACCCCACGGAGTTCCTCCAGTTTGGCGCGCTGGGCATCGAGGCTGCCAACGGGATAAAAGGTCATGGCTAATTGGTTTCATGGCGCCAAGGACGGAGCCCGCACTGCTCCTCGACCGCCCGAGGCACGATCTCTTCCTCGGGCCGAGATGCGCACTCCGCTTCATCGCCAACTTCCTGTGGTATCACACCGCCACCCGTCAGGAGCGACATGCGCCAAATCAAGCAGCAGCCAAGGGAAACCCTGCAAAGTACATCCAGCGCTTCAACAACGCTACCAAGATCCCTGTGGTAACGGAGGAGGCCATCATCTCGCTTTCTCCGACGGGCGCGCGACGCCGAGATGAAGGAGGAGCTGGTGATGCATGAAGATCTCGTGCACCTCCTGAGCTGTTCAACTTGGCACTGGCGCGCCAGGCTGAGGAGGGCGCCTCCTATCACGCCCAAGATGCTACTCCTATCCAAAAGGAACTCAAGGTCCCACCAAGGATAGAAGCGATCTTGAAGACGCTGCAAGGTGGATATCATTACATCAACATTACATAATAGATGGGGATACATACATAAGGCACAAATGCCACAAGAATACATCAACATCATATACAAGAGATCAACATCCGACTACGGATGAAACATAAACAGAAACTCAAACGACATCCACCTCGCTAGCCAAAGCTGCCACCTGAACCTATCCCTTGATCAAGAAGCGTAAGAAGAACTCCAAAACAAGCCAACATCGCCTCAAGGCCATGATCAACGCAAACCTGTACCGCAATCGGTGGTGTAGTAATCAGGAGCCACGAGGACTCAAGAATCCCATTACCATGGGTATCAAGACCAGCAAAGCTTAATGGGAAAGGAAGAGGTAAAGTGGTGAGGTTGCAGCAGCGACTAAGCATATATGGTGGCTAACCAACGCAAATAAGAGCGAGAAGAGAGCAAGCGGAACGGTCGACAACTAGTAATGATCAAGAAGTGATCCTGAACTCCTACTTACCTCAGACATAACCCAAGAACCGTGTTCTCCTCTCAATCAACCCCGAAAAGAGACACTCACGGTTACGCACATGGTTGGTGTATTTTAGAAGAGTTTGCTTCAAGTTTACTACAACCGGATATTAACAAATTCCCATCTCGCCACATAACCGCGGGCACGGCTCTCAAAATTTATACCGCAGGGTGTCCCAACTTAGCCCATGATAAGCTCTCGCGATCAACGAAGGATATTCTTCTCCCGGAAGACCCGATCAGTCTCGAATCCCGCTACAAGACATTTCGACAGAATAAAACAAGACCAGCAAAGCCGCCTGACATACCGACAATCCCGATAGGAGCTGCACATATCTCGCTCGTGGCAACACCGGATGAGACATCCTACGAGTAAAACCAAACTCGAAGTTTCCCCAAGGGGCCCCGCAGTCTTCGGTTCGGGCCAACACTTAGACAAGCATTGGCCCGGGGGGCTAATAAAGATGACCTTGGGTTAATTACTCCCAAGGAAATGTAGGTGGTGGTGAGGCAAATGGTAAAACCAAGGTTGGGCCTTGCCGGAGGAGTCTTATTCAAAGCGAACTATCAAGGGGTCCTATAAATCACCCGACCGCTGCTAGGGACGCAAAATCCGGGAACATAATACCGATATGACGGAAACTAGGGCGGCAAGAGTGGAACAAAACACTGCATAAGGCCGAGCCTTCCACCCTTTACCAAGTATATAAATGCATTAATTAAATAAGATATATTGTGATATCCCAACAAGTAAACATGTTCCAACAAGGAACAACATCTCCATGTTCCAACAAAGAACAAACTTCATCTTCACCTGCAACTAACAACGCTATAAGAGGGGCTGAGCAAAGCGGTAACATAGCCAAACAATAGTTTTCTATGAAGGGTGCAAAAGGTTAGGGGTTCATGGCAATTTGGGATGGCTTGATAAACAGGTAATAGGTAGCGCAGCATAGCGATAGAACGAAGCAACTAGCATAGCAATGATAGTAGTGAGATCCAAGGTGACGGTCATCTTGCCTGAAATCCCGCAAGGAAGAAGAACGAGTCCATGAAGAAGACGAACGGATGAAGCCGAACCAAGCGTAGACGAACGAATCCTCACGATCGCAACGAAACAGGAACTAACAAGAAAAAGCACACAACATAGTAAACACACCACACATAGACAAGACATGATGCACAACAAGCATGATGCATGACGAGGCTACACATGGCAAGAGATGATGCAAACAAGAGCAACACATCAAAGCAAGTTTAAATGAGGCCGGGAACAACATATAACAATTCCGGTAAGTCCTCATATGCAAATTTCGAAATTGGTCCAGATCTGAATAAACCTTATGTTCAAGTTGTTAAACAGCAATTTAATATTCACCACGAGAATCTACACGAAATTCTAGTCAAGTTACATATAAAGTTCATTAGATTCGGAGCTACGGCCTAGAAGATATTAGCAAAACAAGTTAAGCATGGCATTGATGCAAAATGCATACAAACATCAAGCAAACACCTCAAATCAAGGATGCAACATGATAATATGAAGCTACATGCAAAATCAAGCAAGTTTCATATAGAGCACACTCAAAACGGAGGAACGGTTCAACACATGCACACTATACAAGACATGACAACAATCTGTCCCAAACAACAAGTAGGCATATTGCAAGCATCAAAACAACATGCTACAGAATCTCAACATGATAAAAAAATGCATGGGCATGATGTACAGGTAAAGCATGACAAAACATGAACACTGAGCTATCTCCAGAAATCACTAGAACATGCTCAAAATGACATGGCAAGATTGCAAATAATAACAGTTTCAGACTTTAGTAGAAATAACATCAGGTTGCAATGTTTAGAGCTATCAAGCAACATGCTATAGGAACTTATCATGGCAAAAAAAGGCATGGCATGATACTACTAAATACATAGAACAAAAGTCCCTTACTGACCATGAGCCAAAAAGGATCAGAAAATACAGTTGCAAGCATGTGAATATAGCAAAAACATAAACAGATTCAGACTTAGTGCAAAACTGGAGCATGGCATAAACAGATAACAAGTAGGCATGTTGGTGAGCTTGAACCACTCACCACAGAGCAATACATGGCATGGCAATGCAACTCACAGTAAGAATACATGGCATAGAATCTATACATGGCAAGAACAACATCATAGCATGCAAGGATCAACTACAACAACCTTGGCAAAATTGAATAACATGTAAACAATCTGCCAGGAAACATTTTATAGCAAAAGTAGAGCTCGATTGACTCAAGCTAGACCACTCCATAATTGCAAACAAGGGTATGGATGGATAGAGCATAACCATATGTTCAAAACATCCTTACTTAAGTATCTCAAAATAACCATGGATCTCTCTGTAGCATCAAGTAAACATGGCAAAAAAATATCAGCAAAACAGGGGCTGAAATCAGCAACATCATGAAGCCTAGTTTCCATGCTTGTGCTAATCACCACAGAGATCAAAAAAATACATGGAATACACCCCTGTAAAGATGGCATGGCATATTACAAAACACATGTATGACTCAAGATCATAGGGTGCACCCATCAATCATGGCAAAAATGACAAAAGTGCATGTTCTAATAAGAATCTGAAACAAACAGCACATAGCCCTCTTCTAACAGCATTTCGGGCATCAGGATGAGCTCAAATGTAAATGATGCAATGAGATGAAATGATGTACTCGTCGAGACGAACAATTTGACATATTACACGCATGAAACGGAGCAATATGCATAGAGTTATGGCATGATGAATATGGCATGATAATTACAAAAACTGGGGACTTAGTGGGAAACGGGTCAACCTCCGGATTGCACGGATTTCGAGGCGGCCGGAAAACTCGACGGAGACGACGGGGAAGACGCCGGGGTAGCCGGAGATGGCGGATCTCGGGCGCCTCACCGGATCCCGCCAGAGGAGGCGAGGGAGGCCGGGCGGCGCGGCCGAGGGCGCGGCGGCAAGGCCGGGCGGACATGGCGGCGGGCGGCGCGGAGAGCCCGCAGGGGCGGCGGCTCGCGAGAGGTGGCCTGGAGCATGGGCGGAGAGGCGGAGGAGAGTTCGCGCGCGGCGGGCGGCGCGGGTCCGGCGGGCGGCCGGGCGCTGCCGGGCGGGCGCGGCCGGGGCGGAGGCGGCGGAAGCGGGCGGCGCTGGCGGGAGGCGCCGGGGCGGGCGACGGCGGGCGGGTTGGCCAAAGTGAGGGCGCTGCCGAGCCGGCAAGGGAGGCGGCGGGGTTGGTCGGGCCGGGCGGGTTGCCAGGCTGGCGCAGGGCATGCGCTGGGAAGGAGAGAGAAGTCGGGGATGTGTGGCGCTATGTGAATGGCTGCATGGGGCGGCGAAGTTTCGTCGGCCGACCGGACGTGTCCGGGGCGCGGGTGGAAGAAGGCTAGGGTTTGGACCCGAATTTGACGGGAAGGCATATATATAGTTTCGGGAGCTAGGAGAGTCCAAATAAGGTGCGGTTTTGCCCACACGATCGTGGATCGAACGACATCGAGAGCATGGAGGGAGTTAGGTGGGTTTTGGGCCACTTTGAAAGGGTGTTGGGCTGCACACAAAGAGGACTTTATGTTACCTGTTAACCGTTGAGTATCAAACGACCTCCAAATGGCACGAACTTGACAGCGGTTCACCGGTGGTATACCAAGGCCGCTTGGCAAACCTTGGGCCATTCCGAGAACGTTTAATACCCACACACGAAAAGAGGCAAAAGGGGGCGCCGGGGGACATAGGAGTGCCGGATTGCAAAACGGACAACGGGGAAAATGCTCGGATGCATGAGACGAACACATATGCAAAATGAAATGCACATGATGACATGATATGAAATGCAGATGATGACATGGCAAAGTGCAACACGCAAGCAAATGACATGGCAACGATGGCGAATAACTGACAGACACCTGGCGCATCAAATCCGGGGCGTTACATCTCCTCCTCGAGCTGCTCGCCATGGATCCCAAGAAAAGAAGTCCAAGGCCAAGGACGAAGCGCAAGGGGCTGCCGACTAATCGAACTAGACACCAAGCGAGGCAGAGATCAGCCCGAGTCCTCCAAGGGCAGCCAGATCAAGGTACCACGACCTCCACACCCACAACACCAATGAATGCCAAGAGCTCCAGTCAGACGCTGAAGGAAGGGTCGGCAGACGCCTGAGCGCAGCGACTGGGCTACGGCCGAGGAGGAGGAAGCAATGCAAGACGCTGAAGATCGCGCCCCGCCAAGGGTGGCGCGACCAACCTCGCGAGGATCACATAAGACCCGCCATGAGGGAGGCTGGAGGGATCAACCTCGCGAGGATCGCCTGCAGGGGAACGCAGGCCTCCTCCGCTGCCGCCGCCGCCAAGGAGAATTGAAGACCGCTGCCAGAGAGGGGCTAGGGCTTCCAGAAGCGCGGCGATCGCTTCAGATCCCGGGCGGAGCCTGCCCCAGCCTCTCAGCCAGATCTTCAAGCAGTTCGCCCGCTGGCGAATGCAGTCCTCCCTAAGCTCGAGGCCACGCGCTTCTCGTGGTCGGCGCGCCATCACGCTCAGCTCAGCGGATCAGCTCTGGCGCGCAGCCACAGCCGGAGTTCTCCCGATGCTTTGTTCCCCAATCGCCAAGAACGTGCTGGTCACCAAGACCTCATCGATGGCGGTGCAGGGCTCAACGCCCCGTCCGTGGAGACATTCAACAATCTTCAAGTGCCTCCATACCAGCTTCAGCCAACCAAGCCTTTCTTCGAGTCACCGACGGCTCCACGGTCCCGATCGGGCAGGTCCGCCTTCCTCACAACTTCGGGCTCGCGACAACTACCACACCGAGCTCATCGACTTCGACGCCGCCACATTCGCTGCCGCATAACGCCATCCTCGGTACCCAGCTGCACAAATCCATGGCTGTAACCCACCATGGCTACAACGCCTCAAGATGCCAGAAGCGGCGGGTCATCACGGTGCCCTCGGAGAGAGAGACGCAGGTGTTCCTCGGAGCGAGCCTTTCAGCCGCATCACCAGAAGACCTGCACTACAAGCAGCAGGAGGCCTCCCGAGGCCGCACTCCAAGAAGAAGAAGACATCGACCGCCCGCTCCTCAAGAGACAGCCCCTCGTGGCCCGCACCAGCCGTGGGGAGCCTCCTTCCATCGAGATAGGGAAGCGTGCCCAGCGCCTCCTGCAGTGGCTCGGGGCTCTCCTCGAGGGCCACCGACCGCCAGGTCACGAGGATGCGCTTGGGCACCACGGGAGGCGTGTTTCAAGCACGCTTCCCGCAAAGGTGAGCAAGGCAAGGAGGGCAGAGCCCTCAGGATTTCACAAGAAGGCCATTCAGAGCTACAGGAGTCAAGGATCATGAGGGCAGCCGCCGCCTGCTCGTGTGTCCCCCATCCAGCGAGGATGGTGGGCTGGCCTGCACGACATACCAGGCTCAACCGAGCCGCCTCAAGAGCGCCTGCCCTCGCGAGTGGGACGCTACAGGGTCCGCCTACAGCCACACGCACATGCCTTATGGCCTGCCAATGCGGCAGCAAGCACCAGCTGCCTCATGAGGGACATCCCTGAGGCTCAAGAGGCCAAAGCGCTCCGCAGCCCTCGCGGAGATGGAGATGGTCCATGAGGAGCCACTCAGCCCGAGCCTCCCGAGGCCCTCAGGTCTGGGGCTCGTGAGGATCGGCTCCCGCAGCCCACCGAGTCTGCCACACCAACACCCCTCGCCCCCAACATCACCAGTGACATCTTTAAGTTTCATGAGGCTGGGAGCGCCTGTGGTCAGATTATTCCCAGCCGCTGTGGGTCCGCTCCTCTGCATGTATCCTTTTATTTCATGTCATTAGCTTATCCTGTTGGGGGCGCCTGGCTGCATCATCCCCAAGCCGCTGGCTAGTCCCAGCTGCATGTATCCTTCCTACTTTTTCCTTAGGATTATTCTCTCGCTTCCACCATACTTGTTATTTGGTGCCTTTTCCCCGGTGGCGGAATCTTGCACGCTAAAGGGGGGTGCCCGAGCATCGCGACTTAGGGCTCCTACCGCCTCCGCCCTCACCCTCCGGGTCTTGTCCATGGCATCACAACCTGCTTGCCGCCGACGGCCGAGACTAGCCCGAGAGCCGGACCCGAGGACGAGTTTTCGCTATCCGACTCCAGCTTATGCTAAAGGGGGTGCCCGAGCATCGCGACTCGTGGCTCCTACCGCCTCCGACCTCACCCTCTGGTCTTGTCCATGGCATCGCGACTGGCTTGCCAATGACGGCCGAGACCAGCCCGAGAGCCGGGACCCGAGGACGAGAGTTGCTCCATCCGACCTAGCTTGCGCTGCTAAAGGGGGTGCTCGCATCGCGGACTCGTGGCTCCTACTGCCTCCGACTCACCCTCTGGTCTTGTCCATGGCATCGCGACTGGCTTGCTGGGCCGACGGCCGAGACCAGCTCGAGAGCCGTGGACTCAAGACGAGAGCACCGCATCCGCCAAATTTGCAGGAACACACTCACACCGAGGCCCAGAGCGACGCAACCCGCCTTTGAGGTAGGGCCTCAGGAGTCCTGCTGGCTGGCTCACGGGTGCCCCAAAGACACCTCGTGAGGCCTCTCGCGCCTCCCAAGCAACTAATGGTAGGACTAACGATCGCCACGGCGAGCTCTTGTTCCTTTGTGGTGAACCTGTAGGGTCCCTCCAAGGAGCACAGAATCCACCTCGCCATTTAATCTCTCGCCGCCAAGGCACGGACCTAGCGCCGCATCGAAGCATTGTCCCGACCTCGAGATAAGTCACCCTCCCGACACACTAGTTATCGCAAGGCCATCCCCACACTCAATGCAACCCCGTGTTAGCAAGGTCACTCTCCTTTTCACCGAATGATGGCTGCTTGAGCGCTAAGGGGACCCGCCGAGCATCGCGACTCGAGGCTCTTACCGACCTCGGGCCGCCACCTCCTGGCCTTGACCACGGCATCGCGACTGGAGATACCAAATACGGCTGAAGCCGCTTTGGGATCGGGACCCCGGGCGCAGAGCACCAAGCCATCACGAGGTCCAAAGGAAGAAACTGTTAAGACGGAATAAGCATCCGCGCTGTTTCACAATAAGGATCATATTGACAAACGGTTACAAGCACCTTACAAGCCCTCGCTGGGTACATTCTGGCCTCGCAGAACAAAAGACGCTAATCCTAAGGAGCCCCATCTATGTGGACCACCGCGCGACGCCATCATCAACAAAGTGGGCCACCCGTCCGGAGCCAACCCCATCCAGATCAGGGCGGCGATGACTGACGAGCCCGCCTCGCTCCGGGAGCGGGCGCAGCTCGGGGCTCAGAGGCTGCCGCCGCTCTCTGCATCGCAAGAGCTCGGCGGAGTCGCTGGATCCTCGGCGCATTCTGCCGCCTCGGGAGCTGCCGAGGAGGGCGGTCGGCCTGCCTCACCACAGCAGGACTCGACCACCTCTCCCGGGCAGCACTTCCACCGACGACCCTCCGTCAAGACCTTGAAGGACACCACCAAGCACCATCATACCAGGTGGATCGTGAGGGCGCCTCGTCCCCGCAGACCCGGCCACCTCTTCCCAGCCTCGAAGTTATGAAGACCTCGCCAGGCAACCATCGTGACCTCTCGCCCGATCGCGAGGGTGCCGGATCCGTGTGCTGCAGCAGAGTCCTGTGGGGTTCCTCGCTGCATTTACGGAGGCGAAGAAAGAAGGAAGACTTAATCCAAGACTTAGGAGGCGTGGCGACGCTGGCACGAATCTCCCCGGCAGAGCCTCGGCGTGGACCTGTGGGGAAGACGACACCTCGTGACTCCGGGCGACGCCGGGCGGCGCCGCCTGGGGCGCCGCCGCCGCCTCCTTCAGAGCCACCAATTTGCGCCACAAGGGAAGAGGAAACCCTGGTGGCGGCCGCACGCACTGTGGCATGGGCGCCTCGGCACGCGCTCTGCCCTCGACACCAGAGGGCAAGCCGCTTCGGGGAGCAGGTCAGATCCTCTTGAGGAGCCTTTCCTTCTTCCGTGGAGAACCGGGCGGATCGAGCCATGGCAACCAAAGTAAACGAGGAGGAGGAGAAGCAGTGAGGATAGATCGAAGGGCGCGCGCCGTTCTGCACTTATAGCCGATGAAGGCCAACCATCGACCTCCACGATCACCGTAATCATGACCAACTCGCATGCAGGACTTGTCGAATCCGGTGGTTACCAAGGCATCATGGGGAAGCAAAGGCGCACGCGCCCAATCAACCACCACGCTGGCGCCTAAGGCCGCAGGGCTGTTAGGTCCCGCTGACGCTCGCAGACTTGCCCTTTCGCCTCTCGCCGCCAAGTTCGGCGCGCCATGGGCCCGGGCTACTGTCGGCGCTCGGGAATGGGGTCCCTGACTTGCTCGCCTGCTGCCCGCGGGCGTAGCTCAAAGGAGGCCCAGACAGCCCATCTTCATCAACGCAAGCTCAAGACCTCGCGAGGGGCCAGATTGCTGGGCGGACGACGAGGAGCTTCTCTGCACGGCCTCGCCAGCTGGCTCATGAGGAGGCAGAGAGTTCAAGGCGTGGTACTCGCGAGGTGCCCATGACGCAAGCCATGACGCACCAGGCGCCAGCGCAAGCAGTGTCCTCCTTTCCTCTTTGGTGCAAAGGGAGCAAGCGCAGCGTAGAGCATCAAGCAAAGGCATCCATTTCGTGCAACAAGACCAAGACCAGCCCCAACGGCCGGAAGGAGTCATCGTGGAGCCCAAGCAAAGGCCATCACCAGAGTTTTGGCAAAGCGAGGACCAACTTTAGTCGATAAGTGTACCTTGTTCCCTTCAAATGGCTAATTGTTGGCGCCTTCCCGCCAATATTTGGGAAGAGGCCCAGGCCTTCGCTATAAATAGGAGTAGCCACCATGTGGTAGAGGGATCCGCTCGGATGAGACCGAATCCTCATCAAGAAACCAAGAGCTAGAGCAACTGAACGCCACCTAGCAGTTCATCACACCCGCCAGAATGACTCGCGAGGCTGTTCTTCCTTGTACTGTTCTTCATCAGCCCAAGAGGCAATCCACCACACCACACACTAGAGTAGGGTATTACACCACAACGCTGGCCCGAACTAGTATTAATCTTGTGTCTCTTGTGCTGTTCTGTTTAGTAGTTTAGGTACCAACGATTCGGCGAGGTGCGAGACGGTGGAAGGTTGGATCTCCACGCGCACCCCAGTGTTCGAACCTCAAGGGTCTGCCGGAACCCAAAATTCGACATATTCCACATGTGCAAAACTGTCTTGCACCCGTTGTATGTGAACGTAGAGCTTATCACACCCAATCATCCCGTGGTGTCTCGCACGATTTAACCTGTCAGAACGGTGCATACTGTGGAGAACACTTATACCTTGAAATTTTTAGTGAAGGATCATCTTATAATGCTACCGTCGTACTAAGCAAAATAAGATGCATAAAAGACAAAAATTACATTCAATCAAAATATGTGACATGATATGGCCATCATCATCATCTTGTGCCTTTGATCTCCATCTCCAAAGCACCGTCATGATTTCCATCTTCACCGGCTTGACACCTTGATCTCCATCGTAGCGTCGTTGTCGTCTCGCCAACTATTGCTTCTACAACTATCAGTAACGCATAGTGATAAAGTAAAGCAATTACATGGTGATTGCATTTCATACAATAAAGCGACAACCATAAGGCTCATGGCAGTTGCCGATAACTTTTACAAAACATGATCATCTCATACAACAACGTATATCATATAAAGTCTTGACCATATCACATCACAACATGCCCTGCAAAAACAAGTTAGATGTCCTCTACTTTATTGTTGCAAGTTTTACGTGGCTGCTATGGGCTTCTAGTAAGAACCGTTCTTACCTACGCATCAAAACCACAACGGTGTTTTGTCAAGTTTGTTGTTTTAACCTTCAACAAGGACCAGCCGCAGTCAAATTCTATTCAACTAAAGTTGAAAAAATAGACACCCGCCAGCCACCTTTATGCAGAACTAGTTGCTGTTGGGGAACATAGTAATTTCAAAAAATTTCCTACGCACACGCAAGATCATGGTGATGCATAGCAACGAGAGGGGAGAGTGTTGTCCACGCACTCGTGAGACCGAAAGCGAAGCGCTAGCACAACACGGTTGATGTAGTTGTACGCCTTCACGATCCGACCGATCAAGTACCGAACGCATTTACACCTCCGAGTTCAGACATGTTCAACCCAATGACGCCCCTCGAACTCCGATCTAGCCGAGTGTTGAGGGAGAGTTTCACAAGACGACGGCGTGGCAGGACAATGTTGATGTTCTACCGACGCAGGATTCGCCAAGCACCGCCACAAGATATCGAGGTGGACTATGGTGGAGGGGGCACCGACACGGCTAAAAGATCAAACAGATCAATTGTTGTGTCTCCAAGGGGTGCCCCCTCCCCAGACATAAAGGAGTGGAGGAGGGAGGCCGGCCTCTATGGCGCGCCTTGAGGAGTCCTACTCCCACCGGAGTAGAATTCCCCTTCCAAGTATTAGAGTAGGAGTCAAGGAAAGGGGAAAGAGAAGAAGGAAGGAGGGGCGCAGCCTCCCCTTAGTCCAATTCGACTAGGCCTAGGGGGCGCAACCTCTCCTCTCACTTTCCCTAAAGCCCAATAAGGCCCATATACTCCCGCTAATTCCCATACCTCTCCCAGACTCGAAAAATACCCAAACACTTGAACCTTCCGATGTCCGAATATAGTCGCCCAATATATCAATCTTTACATCTCGACCATTTCGAGACTCCTCGTCATGTCCCCGATCTCATCTAGGACTCAACTACCCGCAGACATCAAAACACATAAACTCATAATATAACCGCCATCGAACTTTGTTGCAAGGACCCTACGGTTCGAGAACTATGTAGACATGACCGAGACATCGCTCGGTCAAGAACCAATAGCGGAACCTGGATGCTCATATTGGCTCCTACATATTCTACGAAGATCTTTATCGGTCAAACCGCATAACAACATACATTGTTCCCTTTGTCATCGGTATGTTACTTGCCCAAGATTCGATCGTCAGATCTCAATACCTAGTTCAATCTCATTACCGCAAGTCTCTTTACTCATTCCAGAATACATCATCCCGCAACTAACTCATTAGTTGCAATGCTTGCAAGGCTTAGAGTGATGCGACATTACCGAGGGGCCAGAGATACCTCTCCGACAATCGGAGGACAAATCCTAATCTCAAATACGCCAACCCAACAAGTACCTTCGAGACACCAGAGCACCTTTATAATCACCCGCCATACGCCAGGACGCTTTGGTGGCACACAAAGTGTTCCTCCTGTAAACGGAGTTGCATAATCTCATAGTCATAGGAACATGTATAAGTCATGAAGAAAGCAATAGCAACAAACTAAACGATCAAGTGCTAAGCTAACGGAATGGGTCAAGTCAATCACATCATTCTCCTAATGATGTGATCCCGCTAATCAAATGACAACTCATGTCTATTGTTAGGAAACATAACCATCTTTGATCAACGAGCTAGTCAAGTAGAGGCATACTAGTGACACTGCTTGTCTATGTATTCACACATGTATTACGCTTCCGTTAATACAATTCTAGCATGAATAATAAACATTTATCAGGATATAAGGAAATAAATAATAACTTTATTATTGCCTCTAGGCCATATTTCCTTCAGTCTCCCACTTGCATTAGAGTCAATAATCTAGTTCACATCGCCATGTGATTTAATACCAATAGTTCACATCACCATGTGATTAACACCCATAGTTCACATCGACATGTGACCAACACCCAAAGGGTTTACTAGAGTCAATAATCTAGTTCACATCGCTATGTGATTAACAACCAAAGAGTACTAAGGTGTGATCATGTTTTGCTTGTGAGAGAAGTTTAGTCAACGGGTCTGCCACATTCAGATCCGTAAGTATTTTGCAGATTTCTATGTCAACAATGCTCTGCACGGAGCTACTCTAGCTAATTGCTCCCACTTTCAATATGTATCTAGATTGAGACTTAGAGTCATCTGGATCAGTGTCAAAATTTGCATCGATGTAACTCTTTACGACGAACCTTTTTGTCACCTCCATAATCGAGAAACATATCCTTATTCCACTAAGGATAATTTTGACCGCCTCCAAAGGATCTACTCCTAGATCACTATTGTACCCTTGCCCAAAATCAGTGTAGGGTATACAATAGATCTGGTACAAAGATGGCATATTTTATAGAACCTATGGCCAAGGCATAGAGAATGAATTTCATTCCTTTCTATCTTCTCGTCGTGGTCGGGCTTTGAGTCTTACTCAATTTCACACCTTGTAACACAGCAAGAACTCTTTCTTTGATCGCTCCATTTTGAACTACTTCAAAATCTTGTCAAGGTATGTACTCATTGAAAAACTTATCAAGGCCCTTGATCTATCTCTATAGATCTTGATGCTCAATATGTAAGCAGCTTCTCCAAGGTCTTTATTTGAAAACTCCTTTCAAACACTCCTTTATGCTTTGCGTAGAATAATTCTACATTATTTTCGATCAACAATATGTCATTCACATATACTTATCGAAATGTTGTAGTGCTCCCACTCACTTTCTTGTAAATACAGGCTTCTCCAAAAGTCTGATAAAACCATATGCTTTGATCAAACTATCAAAGCGTATATTCCAACTCCGAGATGCTTGCACCAGTCCATAGATGGATCGCTGAGCTTGCATATTTTGTCAAGACCTTTAGGATTGACAAAACCTTCCGTTGCATCATATACAACTCTTCTTTAATAAATCCATTAAGGAATGCAGTTTTGTTTATCCATTTGCCGATTTCATAAAATGCAGCAATTGCTAACATGATTCGGACAGATTTAAGCATAGACACGAGTGAGAAACTCTCATCGTAGTCAACACCTTGAACTTGTCAAAACCTTTTGCATAATTCTAGCTTTGTAGATAGTAACACTACTATCAGCGTCTGCCTTCCTCTTGAAGATCCATTTAATCTCAATGGCTCGCCGATCATTGGGCAAGTCAATAAAGTCCATACTTTGTTCTCATACATGGATCTCATCTCAAATTTCATGGTCTCAAGCCATTTCATGAATCTGGGCTCATCATCGCTCTCATAGTTCAGAGGTTCATCATGGTCAAGTAACATGACCTCCGTAACAGGATTACCATAGCACTCGTGCGGCTCTCACTCCGTTGACCCACGAGGTTCGGTAGTAACTTGATCTGAAGTTACATGATCATCATCATTAGCTTCCTCACTAATTGGTGTAGGAGTCACGGGAACATATTTCTATGATGAAGTACTTTCCAACAAGGGAGCAGGTACAGTTACCTCATCAATTTCTACTTTCCTTCCACTCACTTCTTTCGAGAGAAATTCCTTCTCTAGAAAGGATCCATTCTTAGCAACGAATGTCTTTCCTTCGGATCTGTGATAGAAACTGTACCCAACATTTTCTTTTGGGTATCCTATGAAGGCGCACTTCTCCGATTTGGGTTTGAGCTTATCAGGTTGAAACTTTTTCACATAATGTCGGAGTAATGGGCCACGGTAGGCAAACCCGAGCCCCTGACCTTTTAAAACATCGGGCAGGCTGCGCCTCAACACCCAAAGATCAAGAGCCGCTCGAGAGTCGGCGGCAGAGTCACCGCCCCGCCTCGCGGCCGAGACCTGAGACGGCTTTGAGATAAGCCGACCTCAACCGGTGGCTTCCAGAGAAGCCGGCCATGGGGAGTCGGGCCCGACTCCCACCACCTCCCCGCCACGCAGAATTCACGGACGGGATGGGTGCAGCCGTGGCGGCCCATCCTGCCCTGCTCACTATAAGCAGGCATGGCCACAAGCGTCAGACGGACGGAGATCTCCGTCCGCGTGGCATCAAGGCATGCTGGCCTCGACATCAGCCCCATGGGCGCGCCGAGCCCATGATGGCCTGTCTGCACGACCGTAGACGGCGGGACTCGCCTGCCGGCCGGAGGCACAAGACGGCGAGAGCGCCACAAGCCGGACTGCTGGGAGTCGGCCTCGTGAGTCGGCCGCCCCTCCCACGAGCCCCGCACGCCATTAACTGCATAAGACAGGAATGGCAACGGTGATCGCCCATCAAAGGGCAAGATTGTTGCCATGACCCCATGACCAAGCTTAGCGCCATTAGAGGCGCGCAACAGAATCCGCAGCGGCAAGACCTGGCCACAATGGCGGACAGGCTCTGCGGCCCCATGTCGGGCTCCGCCGGCAAGGGCCCACTAGTCGGGCTGGCCCCTCAATGGGCAAGGAGAAGACCGCGACCTGAGAGACAGACGGCTGGGACCCGTGCCCAGCCAGCAAGAGGTTGGACCCTAATAGCTTTAGACACACATAGAGGGAAGAGAAGAGCTAGCCGTGCCCTTCTCCTTCCTCACCCCGAACAGCTCGAGGAGCAACCTTGTACCCACTTTGCCATAGTGATCATGCGGAGACCCCGCAGAGTAGTAGTAGGGGTATTATCTCCACGGAGAGCCCTGAAGTTGGGTAAGATCCGTCAAGGCATGCCTTCGCTCATCCTGCTTCTGTGCACCGCGACGCTCTACTCGCCTCCATGATAAGCCATCTCTTGGCATATGGCGCACTCCAACCCCCAACATTTGGTGCCCACCGGGGCTAGGTGCACCGCCGTCCCGAGACCTGCTCGACGGGAACCTTTTCCTCCTCGGCGAAGCGCAGCCAGCCCGCACGCCAGACGGAGTCTCGCGCGACACGCTGCACGGCGCCGAGGTCGCCAGGCGGCCACTGCCTCGCCAACTTGTCGGCGAGGTTCGCCTCTCCGACAAGCCTCGTGATCCGACGCAGCACGGGCGGCCCCGAGCTCCTCGCTGGCCTCCTCGACCAACTCCATGTCGCCTGGCGAGCTCGCCACGGACTTGGAGTCCGTAGGCTCCACCGACCCGATGCTGGTTGATTCGACACCGCTGCCGCCGACGCGCTCCCCACCAACGTGGTGGTTCACGGCGAGCCGCTTCCTCGCCGAGAGCGGGCGGAAGCACCGCCACGTAGGTGCTCGCCATCGGTCATGGCGAGCATTCCGCGAGGGAGCTCATGACCCTCTTGACGCGGCTCTGCAAGACCTGACCGCACCTATTCCGGAAGACGCTGACGTCGAGATGCTGGAGGCACACCGCCTTTAGCTCGTCGAAGGCGCGAGGAAGCTGGCAAGCATGAGACGCTTGTCAGAAGCCTACCAGCGTGAGATGGATCGTGTTATGGGCGGCTCGCCGGCCCCGACTGGGCCTAGCCGCCTAGGCACGGTCCAGCAGCGCGGCGTGGCCATCGCCAACCTGTTCGGGGCCAATCGCCCTGTGTACGCCACGCCTGCGGAGAATATCCGCGCCTCCTAGGCGGCGGCGGACGAGATGGACAACTTCGAGGGTGAGGAGCACCGCCTGAGGACGGAGCGAGTCCAGCAGCTCCTCGACGCGGCTGCCGCGCAAAACGAGGCTGGCTGCCGCATAGAGGCGCCGCAACGACAAAATGATGACCTGCCTCCCCGCCGAGATCGAGGCGCGACGTCTCGGACACCGACTGGCGGTGTCCGCGCAAGAAAAAACAAGGATCCGGCTGTCAGCCACAGTCGGACTCATATCTCCATCGAGCGCGACCAAGACGGCCACCCAAGAGCAGTGGAACGGCGGGACGACTATCTGCCTCCTCCTCCTCGTAAGGAAAGGCGAGTCTCCCCGCCACCCGCCGAAGATCCGACTCGGGCGACCGCCTTGGCCACCGAGAGGAGTCGGAGAAAACGACGCCCGCCACCGGATGGACCGACTCCACCGATCCTCGGGCGCAGGAAGAAGAAGACGAAAGGTCCGCCCTGTTTTGCACTCGTGATCCCAGACGAGCCCTTTGTTGGGGAACGCTGCAGAGAATTAAATTTTTCTACGGTTTCACCAAGATCCATCTATGAGTTCATCTAAGCAACGAGTCAAGGAGTGAGTTTGCATCTACATACCACTTGTAGATCGAAAGGAAGCTGCTCAAGGGATGGTGATGATGGAGTCGATTTCGCCGTGATTCGGATCACCGATGACAAAGTGCTGAACGGACAGCACCTCGCTGCTCAACACACGATGGTACGGACGACGCCTCCTCCGCCTTGATCCAGCAAGGAGGAAGGAGAGGTTGAGGAAGACAGCTCCAACGGCAGCACGACGCAAGGCAGGATGTTGGTGCAAAGAAGATTCTGGCTGTGGCTTCACCAAGCACGCACGGAGGAGGAGAGGTGTTGGGGTGGGAGGGCTGCGCCTGGCTTGGTGTTCAGCCTCCCTCACCCCCTATTTATAGGGGAAGGAGAGAAGGCCCTCTAGATGGCATCTAGAGGGGGCGGCGGCCAAGGGAGGGGGACTTGCCCCAAGCAAGGGGCGCCTCTAGGGTTCCCCCAAACCCTAGGCGCAAGGGCCCAAGGGGGGTGCGCCCAGCCCACCAGGCTGGCTCCTGCCCCACGCAGCCCATGTGGCCCCCCGAGGGGTGGCTCTCCGGTGGACCTCGAACCCTTCCGTGGCCCCCAGACAATACCGATATGCCCCAAACTTTCCGTGTCCGCTTAACAACTTCCCATATATAAATCTTTACCTCCGACTATTCCGAACTCCTCGTGACGTCCGGATCTCATCCGACTCAACAACATTCGTAATCACATACAAGTCTTCCTAATAACCCTAGCGCCACCGAACCTTATGTGTAGACCCTACGGTTCGGGAGACATGCGCATATGACCGAGACGGCTCGTGTCAATAACCAACAGCGGATCTGATACCCATGTTGGCTCTACATGTTCCTCGATGATGTCATCGATGAACCACGATGTCAAGGATTCAAGCAACCCCAGATACTATTCCCTTTGTCGACGGTATGTTACTTGCCCGAGACTCGATCGCCGGTATCCCAATACTCGCTCAGTCTCACATCGCAAGTCACTTTACTCGCACAGAATGCATGATCCCGTGACTGCACACTTGGTCACTTTGAGCTCATTATGATGATGCACTACCGAGTGGGCCCAGTGATACCTCTCCGCCATACGGAGTGACAAATCCTCGCCTCGATCCGTGTCAACCCAATGACACTTTCGGAGATACCGTAGTGCACCTTTATAGTCACCCAGCTTACGCCAGACGCTTGGTACACCCAAAGCACTCCTACGGTATCCGGAGTTACACGATCTCATGGTCTAAGGAAGAGATACTTGACATTGGAAAAGCTCTAGCAAAACGAACTACACGATCTTGTGCTATGCTTAGGATTGTCTTGTCCATCACGCCATTCTCCTAATGACGTGATCCCGCTGTCAATGACATCCGATGTCCATAGTCGAAACCATGACTATCTCGTGACCAACGAGCTAGTCAACTAGAGGCTTACTAGGGACGATTGTAGTCTATGTATTCACACATGTATTACGATTTCCGGATAATACAATTATAGCATGAATAAAAGACAATTATCATGAACAAGGAAATATAATAATAATGCTTTTATTATTGCCTCTAGGGCATATTTCCAATAGTCTCCCACTTGCACTAGAGTCAATAATCTAGTTACATTGTGATGAATCAACACCCATAGAGTTCTCGTGTTGATCATGTTTTGCCCATGAGAGAGGTTTAGTCAACGGATCTGCGACATTCAGATCCGTATGCACTTTGCAAATTTCTATGTCTCCATCTTGAACATTTTCACGGATGGAGTTGAAGCGACGCTTGATGTGCTCGGTCTTCTTGTGAAACCCTGGCTCCTTGGCAAGTGCAATAGCTCCAATGTTGTCACAGAAGAGTTTGATCGGCCCCGACGCATTGGGTATGACTCTAGGTCGGTGATGAACTCCTTCACCCAAATTGCTTCATGCGCTGCCTCCGAGGCTGCCATGTACTCCGCTCACATGTAGATCCCGCCACGACGCTTCGCTTGCAGCTGCACCAGCTATCGCTCCACCATTCAACATATACACGATCCGGTTTGTGACTTAGAGTCATCCAGATCTGTGTCGGCTTAGGCCGACGTAACCCTTTACGACGAGCTCTTCGTCACCTCCATAAACGAGAAACATGTCCTTTGTCCTTTTCGTACTTTAGGATATTCTTGACCGCTGTCCAGTTGTTCCTTGTCGGGATTACTTTGGTACCTTCCTACCAAACTTACGGCAAGGTTTACATCAGGTCCTGGTACACACATGGCATACATAATAGATCCTATGGCTGAGGCATAGGGATGATGCTCATCTCTTCTTTATCTTTTGCCGTGGTCGGCATTGAGCCGAGCTCAATCTCACACCTTGCAAGACAGTGCAAGAACCCTTTCTTGACTGATCCATTTTGAACTTCTTCAAAATCTTATCAAGGTATGTGCTTTGTGAAGACCTATGAGGCGCCTCGATCTATCTCTATAGATCTTGATGCCTAATATATAAGCAGCTTCTCCAAGGTCCTTCATTGAAAAACTTTTATTCAAGTAGGCCTTAATGTTGTCCAAGAGTTCTATATCATTTCCCATCAAAAGTATGTCATCTACATATAATATGAGAAATGCTACAGAGCTCCCACTCACTTTCTTGTAAACGCAGGCTTCTCCATAAGTCTGCATAATCCAAGGTCCTTCATTGAAAAACTTTTATTCAAGTAGGCCTTAATGTTGTCCAAGAGTTCTATATCATTTCCCATCAAAAGTATGTCATCTACATATAATATGAGAAATGCCATGAGCTCCCACTCACTTTCTTGTAAACGCAGCTTTCCATAAGTCTCAAGATAAACCCAAACGCTTTGATCATCTCATCAAAGCGTAATGTTCCAACTCCGAGATGCTTGCACCAGCCCATAAATGGATCGCTGGAGCTTGCATACTTTGTTAGCATTCTTAGGATCGACAAAACCCTCCGCTGTATCATATACAGCTCTTCCTTAAGATGCCCGCTAAGGAACGCCGTTTTGACTTCCATCTGCCATATCTCATAATCATAGTATGCGGCAATTGCTAACATGATTCGGACGGACTTAAGCTTCGCCACGGAGAGAAAGTCTCATCGTAGTCAATCCCTTGAACTTGCCGATAACCCTTAGCGACAAGTCGAGCTTTATAGATGGTGACATTACCATCCGCATCCGCTTCTTCTTCTTAAAGATCCATTTGTTTTCTATCGTCACGATCATTGGGCAAGTCACCAAAGTCCATACTTTGTTTTCATACATGGATTCTATCTCGGATTTCATGGCTTCTAGCCATTTGTTGGAATCTGGGCCCGCCATCGCTTCTTCATAGTTCAAGGTTCACCGTTGTCTAACAACATGATTTCCGTGACATGTGGTTGCCCTACCACTGTGCGGAACGTGTCCTTGTGGACCCACGGGTTCAAGAGCAACTTGATCCAAGTACCTTGATCATCATCATTATTTTCCTCTTCATTGGTGTAGGCATCACAGAACATTTTCCGAGCTGCACTACTTTCCTGCTCAAGAGGTAGTACTTCATCGAAGTTCTACTTTCCTCCCACTTACTTCTTTTGAGAGAAACTCCTTTTCTAGAAAGGATCCATTCTTGGCAACAAAGATCTTGCCTCGGATCTTAAGTAGAAGGTATACCCAATGGTTTCTTTAGGGTATCCTATGAAGACGATTTTTCCGACTTGGGTTCGAGCTTTTCAGTTGAAGTTTCTTGACATAAGCATCGTGATCCCCAAACTTTTAGAAACGACAGCTTAGGTTTCTTCCCAAACCATAATTCATACGGTGTCGCCTCAACGGATTTAGACGGTGCCCTATTTAAAGTGAATGTAGCTGTCTCTAGAGCGATCCCAAAATGATAGCGTAAATCGGTAAGAGACATCATAGATCGCACCATATCCAATAGAGTGCGACACGACGCTCGACACACCGCTATTACCGAGGTGTTCCAGCGGCGTGAGTTGTGAAACGATTCCACATTTTCTTAAGTGTGTACCAAATTCGTGACTTAAATATTCTCCTCCACGATCCGATCGAAGAATTTTATCTTTCGTCACGTTGATTCTCTACTTCATTCTGAAATTCCTTGAACTTTTCAAAGGTCTCAGACTTGTGTTTCATCAAGTAGACATACCCATATCTACTCAAGTCATCTCGTGAGAGTGAGAACATAACGATATCCTCCATGAGCCTCAACACTCATTGGACCGCACACATCGGTATGTATGATTTCCAACAAGTTGGTTGCTCGCCCATTGTTCCGAGAACGGAGTCTTGGTCATTTTGCCCATGAGGCATGGTTCGCATGTGTCAAATGATTCATAATCGAGAGACTCTAAAAGTCCATCAGATGGAGCTTCTTCATGCGCTTGACACCAATGTGACCAAGGCGGCAATGCCACAAGTATGTGGGACTATCGTTATCAACTTTACATCTTTTGGTATTCACGCTATGAATATGTGTAATATTACGCCGAGATTCATTAAGAATAAACCATTGACCATCGAGCATGACCATAAAACATATCTCTCATATAAATAGAACAACCATTATTCTCGGATTTAAATGAGTAGCCATCTCAGATCAAACGAGATCCGATACAATGTTCATGCTCAAACTTGGCACCAAATAACAATTATTAAGGTTCAAAACTAATCTCAGAGGTAAATGTAGAGGTAGCGTGTCGACGGCGCATCACATCGACTGAACCATTCCCGACGCCAGATCGTCACCTCGCCCTTCGCCGCCTCCGCTATTCCGCAGCCCGCCGTGAGTTACAAATATGAGCAACGCACCGTATCAAATACCTGTGAGTTACTACGAGTAATCGGTAAGGTACACATCAATTACATGTATATCAAATATACCTTTGGTGTTGCTGGCCTTCTTATCCGCTAAGTATTTGGGGCAGTTCCGCCTCAAAGGACTCCTTCCCTTGCAATAAAAGCACTCGCCTCGTGCTTGGGTCCATTCTTTGACTTCTTCCCGAATTGCTTACGGGCGCTGCAACCTCCTT
Organism: Aegilops longissima; assembly: GCA_021605205.1. Taxonomy (NCBI): domain Eukaryota; kingdom Viridiplantae; phylum Streptophyta; class Magnoliopsida; order Poales; family Poaceae; genus Aegilops; species Aegilops longissima. The sequence goes on along the minus strand of CM038678.1, from coordinate 146,404,881 downwards.
GCCGCCCTTCTTGAAGTTCTTCTTACCCTTGCCCTTCTTGAACTTAGTGGTCTTATTGACCATCAACACTTGATGTTCTTTCTGATTTCAACCTCTGCTGACTTCAGATTGAGAATACTTCAGAATGGTCTTCACCATCCCTCGCATATTGTAGTTCATCACAAAGCTCTTGTAGCTTGGTGGGAGCGATCAAGGATTCTCACAATGACCGCCTCATCCGGGAGGTTAATGTCCACTGGGACAAAGGTTGTGCAACCCATACATTTTGAGTATGTGCTCACCGACGTAACTGTTTTCCTCCATCTTACAACTATAGAACTTGTCGGAGACTTCATATCTCTCGACCGGCATGAGCTTGGAAAACTAGTTTCAGCTCCTAACATCTCATATGCTCCGTGTTGCTCAAAACGCTTTTGGAGCCCCGTTCTAAGTCAAAGCATGCCACACCGAACGAGGGAGTAATCATCAAGACGAGACTGCCAAGCATTCATAATGTCTTGGTTCTCGTGGACGGAGCACATCACCTAGCGGTCCTTCTAGGACATATTGTTTCTCGGCAGCTATGAGGATGATCTCGTGTTCCGGACCCAGTCCAGATAGTTGCTGCCATCATCTTTCAGCTTGGTTTTCTAGGAACGCGCTGAAGTTCAAGTTGACATGAGCGCTGGCCATTTGATCTACAAGACATATTATGCAAAAGTTTTAGACTAAGTTCATGATAATTAAGTTCATCTAATCAAATTATTTAAATGAACTCCCACTCAGATTAGACATCCTCTAGTCATCTAAGTGTTACACGATCCGAGTCGACTAGGCCGTGGTCCGATCATCACGTGAGACGGACTAGTCATCGCCGGTGAACATTCTCATGTTGATCGATCTTCCATATAACTCGTGTTCGACCTTTCGGTCTCCGTGTTCCGAGGCCATGTCCGTACATGCTAGGCTCGCAAGTTAACCCTAAGTGTTTTGCATGTGTAAACTGTCTTACACCCGCTGTATGTGAACGTAAGGATCTATCACACCCGATCATCACGTGGTGCTTCAAACGATGAACTTTAGCAACGTGCACGCTTAGGGGGAACACTTGAAATTTTTGTAAGGGATCATCTTATTTACTACCGTCGCTCTAAGTAAACAAGATGCATAAACATAATAAACATCACATGCAATTATATAATAGTGACATGATATGGCCAATATCATAAAACTCCATTGATCTCCATCTTCGGGCTCCATGATCATCTTGTCACCGCATGACACCATGATCTCCATCATCATGATCTCCATCATCGTGTCTTCATGAAGTTGTCACGCCAACGACTACTTCTACTTCTATGGCTAACGGTTTAGCAATAAAGTAAAGTAATTTACATGGCGCTCTTCAATGACACGCAGGTCATACAAAAATAAAGACAACTCCTATGGTTCTCGCCGTTGTCATACTCATCGACATGCAAGTCGTGATTCCTATTACAAGAACATGATCTCATACATCACAATATGTCATTCATCATTCATCACAACTTGGCCATATCACATCACATGACAATTGCTGCAAAAACAAGTTAGACGTCCTCTAATTGTTGTTGCATCTTTACGTGGCTGCAATTGGGTTCTAGCAAGAACGCTTTCTTACCTAATAATAACCACAACGTGATTTTGTCAACTTCTATTTACCCTTCATAAGGACCCTTTTCATCGAATCCGCCCAACTAAAGTGGAGAGACAGACACCGCCAGCCACCTTATGCAACTAGTGCATGTCACCGGTGGAACCGGTCTCACGAAGCGCACGTAAGGTTGGTCCGGCCGCTTATCCCACAATACCGCTGAAGCAAGATAAGACTAGTAGCGGCAAGCAAGTTGACAAGATCTACGCCCACAACCAAATTGTGTTCTACTCTGCAATAGAGAACTACGATAGACCTAGCTCATGATGCCACCGTTAGAACGCTGCGAAAATTAAATTTTTCCTACGGTTTCACCAAGATCCATCTATGAGTTCATCTAAGCAACGAGTCAAGGAGTGAGTTTGCATCTACATACCACTTGTAGATCGAAAAGGAAGCGCTCAAGGATGGTGATGATGGAGTCGATCGCCGTGATTCGGATCACCGATGACCAAGTGCTGAACGGACAGCACCTCGCTGCTCAACACACGACGGGTACGGACGACGCCTCCGCCTTGATCCAGCAAGGAGGAAGGAGAGGTTGAGGAAGACAGCTCCAACGGCAGCACGACGAAGGCAGGATGTTGGTGCAGCAAGATCTCGGCAGTGGCTTCGCCAAGCACGCACGGAGGAGGAGAGGTGTTGGGGTGGGGAGGGCTGCGCTTGGCTTGGTGTTCAGCCCTCCCTCACCCCTCTATTTATAGGGGAAGGGAGAAGGGGCCCTCTAGATGGCATCTAGAGGGGGCGGCGGCCAAGGGAGGGGGGACTTGCCCCTGCAAGGGGCGCCTCTAGGGTTCCCCCAACCCTAGGCGCAAGGGCCCAAGGGGGGTGCGCCCAGCCCACCAGGGCTGGCTCCTGCCCCACACAGCCCATGGCCCCCCGAGGGGTGGCCCTCCCGTGGACCTCGAACCCTTCCGTGGCCCCAGATAATACCGATATGCCCTCAAACTTTCCGTGTCCGCTTGACAACTTCCCATATATAAATCTTTACCTCCGACTATTCCGAACTCCTCGTGACGTCCGGATCTCATCCGGACCAACAACATTCGTAATCACATACAAGTCTTCCTAATAACCCTAGCGCCACCGAACCTTATGTGTAGACCCTACGGGTTCGGAGACATGCGATATGACCGAGACGCTCTCGTGTCAATAACCAACAGCGGATCCGGATACCCATGTTGGCTCCTACATGCTCCTCGATGATGTCATCGGATGAACCACGATGTCAAGGATTCAAGCAACCCCAGATACTATTCCCTTTGTCGATGGTATGTTACTTGCCCGAGACTCGATCGCCGGTATCCCAATACCTCGCTCAGTCTCATTACCGCAAGTCACTTTACTCGCATCAGAATGCATGATCCCGTGACCGCACACTTGGTCACTTTGAGCTCATTATGATGATGCACTACCGAGTGGGCCCAGGATACCTCTCCGCCCCACGGAGTGACAAACTCGCCTCGATCCGTGTCAACCCAATGACACTTTCGGAGATACCTGTAGTGCACCTTTATAGTCACCCGCTTACGTTGTGACGCTTTGGTACACCCAAAGCACTCCTACGGTATCCGGAGTTACACGATCTCATGGTCTAAGGAAGAGATACTTGACATTGGAAAAGCTCTAGCAAAACGAACTACACGATCTTGTGCTATGCTTAGGATTGTCTGTCCATCACGCCATTCTCCTAATGACGTGATCCCGTTGTCAATGACATCCGATGTCCATAGTCGAAACCATGACTATCCGCTGACCAACGAGCTAGTCAACTAGAGGCTTACTAGGACGATTGTAGTCTATGTATTCACACGTATTACGATTTCCGGATAATACAATTATAGCATGAATAAAAGACAATTATCATGAACAAGGAAATATAATAATAATGCTTTTATTATTGCCTCTAGGGCATATTTCCAACACTCTTCCTGAGGGTTCACGCCCCCGAGATACGCCTAAGTACACCAGCTCCGGTGAAGCCTAAGATCGGCTGGTCGGCTACTCCACGGCCGTCAACATAGCTAACGGCAACAAGCGGTTGTCGTAAAGTATGTTCCGCCATGCTCCAGGCACAGCCCGACATGGTTGAACAGCCCGAAGCCCCGCAGCATCAATAGCTGGGTCGATTTCACCGGCCTTCATCCGCAACTTCACAAGCACGCATAAGCCGATTCTCCCAAGCCTCGCCGCTTTCCTTTCGCGCAAGGCCTCAACGAGTCGACTCGCGATTACTCACGCTACTAATGAGCTTCGAACTCCTGCGAGGCGCGCACGAGGTGCAAGCTATCGAGTACTTTCATCGCCGGGTGCGTAGAAGGCACACTCCTCAAGCACAAGCTCCTTTGGCGACGAGCCGAGACCTCGACGAGCTGCTGATCATAGCAGCATAAGCACGCCTACACCACTCCTCCATGAAGGTGGAGATTGAAGTCGCCACACCGCAAAGTGGCGACTCAGCTCCCGTAACTTCCGGCCGGAGACACCAGTCGGCATGACAAAGAATAAGAACGATCATAAGCGCAGGCCCCACAGCCGCTTCCACTAGCCGGCAGGTTCATGCATACTTGAAGACCAACAACCGAGGGCAGCCTCCCGCCAAGCGCGTAAAGGTGGCAAGTCCAATCTGTTGCCGGCCTCTCTTACGAAAGCAGCACTCTAGATGGTCCCTCGCAGTTCCATAGCGCGTGAAGCCGCCAAACCACACCACCCGAAGTGCCACCGCTCACCAGATCGCCAAGGAGACGGCCTCCTACCTCCCCGCCTCACCGGGCAGCCGCTTCCACCATCGCTTCAAAGAGCCGTCATGTCGTGCCAGGCGGCGCAAAGGCAAGACGAGTACCTGTAAGAGCACGGAGCCTATGTGGTGTTCACCAAAGTGGTCGACGATCGACGCAGAAAGCGGCTGCAGCAACAAGAGGTGAATGCAGAGCGTCGATACCTCCAGAGTTCATGCACCGGGTCCGAGAGGCCTATCAGCTTGAGCAGAGCTGATCACCCGTGAGGTGATGTCAACCGGCCCACGCCCCGGTCTTGGGAGCCACCCTTGCCTGGATAGGCGGGCCGCTTCGCTTCATGCGAAAGTGCTGATAGGCGGAGGCAAGAGCATCAACATCCTGCATAAGGACACGATGGAAGTTAAGAATCAAGAAAAGACAGTTTCAGAGCAGCCGGACTGTGTTCCACAAGATTGTACCCGGCCTTCCTCGCCACCGATCGGTAAGATCTCGATAGATGTCCTCTGGGACAAAGATCATTTCACGAGAGCCTGTTTGGTTCAAAGTGGTGGACCTCGAAAGTCCGTGACCACGCCCGCTTGGCCGACCGCCATGGCCAAGTTCATGGCGGTCCCCCACCACGCCTACCTCAAGATGAAGATGTTGAGTTCCAAGAGGATTCTGACTGAGCCCGCGACTATAGAAAGTCGTCCGCCAGTACTGAAAGCAGCCGGCTAGCCGAAGTCCCCCGTGATCGTAGAAATGAGAAGCGGCTTCTTGATTGGTTGTGGAGATACGGCAAGCAGCCCGAAATATCGCCCAACCCCAAGGAGTCGGAAGCCGAGGGCTGCTCAAGCCGCCAAAGAAACAAAGAAGATACCCTTGGACCTCGAGCACCCGGAGAGGTACGTCATAGGTGTAAACCTTGATGTAAAATAGGAAGGCGAGGCTGCCGATTTCTCCGGAGAATCGACATTTTCAGATGGTCCCTAAAGACATGCTGTGTACCGACGGAATTTGCCGAGCACAAGTTACATGTCCGATCTGATGTGAAGTTCGTCAGCAGCCCTTGCGCCTACCGTCAAGAGAAGAGAAGAGTTGTTGAGAAGAGATAGCCCGCTCCTAGCAGCCGTTTCTATGGAAGTGTTCTTCCGTAATGGTTAGCAAACCCGTCCTGCATCAAGAAGAACAAGCAAGGGCGGATGTATTGACTACACAAGCCTCAACAAAGCTTGCCCCAAGGACCCATTCGCTCGCCAAGAATTGACTAGGTGATAGACTCCACAGCCGGATGCGAGCTGTTGAGCTCTTAGATGCATATTCGTGGATATCACCAGATCGTTCAACCCGGCCGACAGATCAAGACCGCCTTCATCGCTACCGCTTGGAGCCTTCACACCGACCATGACGCTCGCTTAAGGAATGCCGGCGCCACCTTTCAGCTGCCAGATGCGTATGCCTCCTCAAGCAGCTCGGTAAACGCCCACGCTCACGTGGATGATGTGGTGGTGAAGACGAAAAACGAGGGACACCGCCGAAGACCTTAAGGAAACCTTTGAGAACCTCGCTACCGATTCCAGATCAAGCTCAACCTCGAGAAGTGCGCTTCGAGTACCACCGCAAACTCCTTGGTTTCGGTCTCGAACGCTGCATACAAAGGTAAACCCTGTGGAAGATCAAGGCCATTGAGAGGATGGAAGTACCCCGCCGACCGGGTAGATGTGCAGAAGTTCACCGCCGCTTACGCCCATCACCCGATTCATCACCGGCTGGGTGAGAAAGCTCTCCTTTATAACAGCTCATGAAGAAGACCACCTTCTTCGAATGGAACCACAAGGCGACGTAAGCTTTTCTCCGCTTGAAGAAAATGCTGATTACTCCCCGCGGTCGGGCGCCCCGACTTCTAAAGAGCCCATGCTCCAGACATTGCCGCCACCACCGGGTAGTCAAGATACCATTGTAGTTGAGCGCAAGGAGGAAGGCAAGGCGCTACTCCGTCCGTAAACCAAAGATATGACCTGAAAGGGCATCGCCGATCTCCAAGTAGAACTACCCCACTACTGTAAGATGTGCTACGGTGCACTTTGCCGCCAAGAAGTTGAAGCCTTACTTTCAAGAGCATCCACCATCGTGGGTTTGCACAACCCCACTAGCCGAGATCATCGGAAGTCGAGATGCTTCTCGCCGAGTGGCCAAATGGGCCATAGAGCTGGCCCCTACACCATCTATTACCAGCCCTCAAGACCGCCATCAAGTCGCAAGCACTAGCCGACTTCCTTGTCGACCAGGCCGAGACCCAAGATTTGCCGCCACCGCCGACTCCACCCATTGGCGGATGCATTTCGATGGCTCCAAGATGCGACCAAGCATGGGAGTCGGCGTTGTCCTCACTTCCCCAAAGGCGATAAGCTCAAGTATGCGCCGCGATCCATTTCACGCCCAACAACATCGCCAATCACGAGGCGCTCATTCACGGCTCCGCTTGCCAAAACTTGGCATTCGGGCCGATCCTCGTGTTATGGCGATCTCGACTTGGTGGTCCATCATACATCCGCGATTGGGACGCCTAAAGATGCAAACATGGCGAGCTACCGCTTCGGTACAGCAACTCGCTGGATATTTTGAGGGTGCGAAGTTCCTTCACGTACAAGAAATGACAACGACCAAGTATAACATCTCGCACGATCGGCTCCACCCGCCAGTAATACCATCCGCGCCGCCTTTTCGCCTCAAGCCATCCGTCGAGCCTTCACCAGAATCAGATTCCATTTTGTGCCGCTCCCCTCAAGAAGTCGGATCCCACTCAAGAGCCTCAAAGAGGCAGCACGAGAATTTTACAGATGGCTCCAAGAATGCGCAGCCGAAGCCGCCCTGGGACTGCAAAGAACCATTGCGAAGACCCTGAGCTCGCCCGGGACCGCACTAATCGCCCGAGGACTTCATCAACTCAAGAAGCGTCGCGGACTCCAGCCCGCCTTCCCCAAATTTCAGCCTGCCTCGGCCCAAGTAGCAAGATCGGCAGCTTGAAGAAATAGTAGACCTTCATGGGCCCAGCCCATCCCAAGTTCCTAGTGAGTAGAGAGCTACCAACCGACGTAAATCTTGGCTCAAGAAGTGCAACGCCGAGCGGCAGCCTACACCATAGTCAACAGAGCTGGTCAGCGCAAGCTGCATCGTGTCTACCAGCATGCTATACGAGCCGTGAGCAAGGCTGCGATTCTCAAGACATTCATCAAGGCGAAAAGGGCCACCATGCGCCTCAAGAGCACTTCCGCTAAAGCCTTCCGACACGGTTTCTTCCGCCAACAGCCCTAGAAGAGGCCAAGGAATTAGTGCAAAATGCAAGGGTGCTGATGTTCCGCTTCCAAGTCAGATCAGCCGGCTTCCGTGACTCAAGACTATCCCCATCACCGCCCTTTGTTGTTTGGGGGCCCGACATGGTAGGACCATTCAAAGCAGCACGAGGTGGCTCGACTCATTTACTTGTCGCGTGGACAAGTTCACCAAGTGGATAGAAGTAAAGCCCATCAAGAAGTTGAATGGTCCAACTGCAGTGACTTTCATCGCCGACATCACGACTCGGTACGGCGTGACACACAGATCATCACCGATAATGGCACAAATTTTGCCAAAGGCGCCCGCCTGCTTTTGCGCGGTTAATAAGGCATCCGATCGACTTAGCGTCCGCTTCCCATCCGCAGTCAAATGGCCAGGTGGAGCGAGCAAACGGCCTCATCCCGTCTCGCATCAAGCCTCGATCGGTCGAACCACGGAGCGCTCGCCGCTGTTGGCTTGAGGAGTTGCCGCCCTTCTTCCGGAGTTTGCACACGACTCCAAACAAGTCAACCGCTTCACACCTTTCTTCCTCGCCCACGTGCTGCAAGCCGCCATCCCAACGGATATAGAGTTCGACTTCGCGAGTCACCATGTACACCGAGGAGGAAGTGTAAGAAGACGCCAAGACGGCGCCGATCTGCTTGAAGAGGGCCGACTGTTGGCACTCAGCCGTCCAAAGATCTACCAGCCAGAGCTCGCGCCGCTACTACAACAGGAAGGTCAATACGAGATCTTTCCAAGAGGGCTACCTTGTGCTCCGCTGATCCAGCGAACACCCGCAAAGATAAGTGTCAAGCACCTTGGGAAGGCCCTTCATTATCGCAGGCAATGGGCAACGACTTACTACTCGATCGACGCCGAAGCCCCGAGCACGTTAAGAGGGATGACTCGCAAAGTGACGGAACGGTTATGGAATGCTAATCTTCTCCAAGATTTTATGGCTTGATGATGTACCACGCTACCTTTTGTGTTAAAGTACCAAGATTCGGGGCCCCAGACGAGCTCGGGACTGCCCTTTTTGTTATCTCGATGATAAGAATTATGCCTTCGAGTATATTACTTTTGTTATGTTGCCAGCACCGGTTTCACTAGTCGATCTGGGACTCGCCGCCTCGCCATGGAATGCTTCCTAGTCGGACAAGTAATGTGGTGCCTAAGCCGCCTCACCGTCAGAAGTCAGAGCCGCAGAGCGAATCGCTTGGTGGGCAGGAGTAAGGGAGAATGGGTGCCCACATGAAAAAATGGCTAAGGACCCAAAGCACAAACATAGCTTAAGCCGGCTTCCACTCTCTTCGCAAAGCCGACTCTGAGTAGTCGGTTTGCCGCTTTCATCTAACTTGTTAAAAGACTCTAAAATGGCCAAGTACTTGCCTTCCCAAGAGCAGCCAAGCACTTGATCCAAACGGCAGTCCGCAGAGTGGTTGTCCTGATCGGCAAGGCGGCAACTAGGGAAGCGGCAAAGGAAAAGCCATAGGAGCAATGTGGAAGGAAAGATAGAATTAGGATAATATTTACACAAGATAGGCCCTTGGGTCAATCTTCGAGCGAAGTTCAAAATACACTCAGCGGTGGAATTAAAGCGAATTAGCAAGTTTTTAAAGACTATCAAAGCAGATAAAATAAAGGCAAGACGGCAGCCTAGGAAGCGGCAGACGGGTTTGAGGGCCGAGGAGACGGCGTGTCAGCGCCGGGCGGCCGGTCAAGCGGCGATCTCGCTTGATCATCTCCGGCGCGGCGTGCTGCCCGTGGCGGGCGCGTTTCGTTGTCGAGGCGGTCGAGCTGAGGCTGGTCGCTGCTTCTCCTCGCCTTTCCGCACTCTGCTCACCGCTCCTCCGCTTCGCCTTCCTCCTCGGGCGCTGGAGCGATCACCTCCGCCGAGTCTCGCTGCTGTAATCTGGATTCATCTCAACCACTCCGCGGCGCCTCGCCGCCCTCAGCTCCGCCAGGACGAAGACGCTGGTTCAGATAGTCGGCGATCGCTGGCCAGACGCCGACGAGGGCGCTTTTCCGCAGCAAGCAGCTCGCTTCGGGCTTTTGACCGTAACGCAGCGGCCGGGTCAGATTCAGCCTCGATACCACGCTTGACGGATTCTGGCCCTTGCCGCTTCCATCCCGGGCTAAGGAACCTTCCAGTGCCTCAAGACGCCAGCCGCGATTTTCCAAATGCCAGCCGAGTCCGACCTGGAGGCAGTAATCGCATGTCAAGCCATAAGGCAGCGACGCTCAAGCGCCGACACGCTGAAGCCGGGCGCAAAGATTCGGCGGGGCCGGCCGCAGACGCAGCCTCGGCTCGTGGTTGCCGCCAAGGGTCTGGGCGCGGCAGCACCGCACCATTTGCCCTCCGCGCCAAGCAATCAGCCTCATGGCTTGATTACTGCTCGCATGTGGTCAAAGAAGTCCGCCAAGACGAAAAAGAAGCAAATCAAAAATCGAGTCAGCCCGATTTATAGTCATCGCTCAAAGAAGGAAAGTAAAGAAACTCACCGTCGACGATGTCCTCAATTTCATGGAAGCCGGAGGTCACCTGCGCCTCCTTGTCGGGTCCAGAGGAGCACTCGCCGAACCGGCCAGAGAGCGCCTCTCTTCTCCGCCTGCCCTGCCTTCTAAGAAGCTCCTTTGTCCGCCACCATGAGCTAGCAGTCGCGTCATGGGCGAGCTTGTTGCACTCCTCCCCTTGGCACGTAAGGCGTGTCAAGGCGCCTAGCCAGCCGGAGAGTGGCTGGCTATTTTGAAGAATAAAAGAAAAGGACGCTAAGTCGCCAACTAAGAAGATCGCCAGAAGATCCGCCCGATCGCCATCAACCGCCCAATCTTGGGACTATAGTCTGGTGCGCCAAATACCAAGAAACAAGAAAGAAGACTCACCCCGCCTCGATTAAAATGTGGCGGTCCGCTTGCCCAGCTCTTCAACATTGCAGTTGAAGGCAGTGATGGGAGGTTGTGATACTCCCGTGATAAGCATTTCTGCATAAAGGTAAATATGTGGAATTCATCGATGGAGTTCGAGTCACCGTCAGCAGAGCCGCCCAAACTCGGGATTGACACTCTGGTGTAATCGCGCCACTCACGTAGAAGAACAAGGAAAATTCAAAGAAGAAAACATACCAAGACGGCGTTCGCGACGCCAGTGCCTTGGTGCAGCTTTTGATGGCGCCGCTCGGCTCCCAGCCTTCGCTCGAACGCCCGTAGCGCTACGGGTTCACGGACTCCGCCGCCTCGCACTCCACCTAACGGGCGCGCGCTTTGTCACTCGGGCCTCGATGGCCGAAAGGCGGCGCGCCGGCCTCTCGGGCGGCGCCAAGTCGCCTTTCAAGACGGGCGACAAGGCTGGCTAGGCGACTTGAAGGAGCAGCTCGCCACGGCCTCGCCCTCGGGCCGGCGGCACCGCAGGTCCGCCGCTGTTTACCTCGCTGGCCTCAGACGGGCGGCGGAGGCGGCGGTGGCGTGCACGGCCGCTGTCCGCGCATGGAGGCCTCGCCGCCTTCCTTCTCCATGATGGTGTCACGCTGCCTCCCGCAGCCTGCCCCATGGACTCCGGGCGGGCGGGCGCTGAGCTCAGCAAGGGTGACGAGCAAACGCCGATTGAGGCGCGAGCCTCGGCTTGTCATTGGCGACGGCGCCAAGCTTGCCTCTTCCAGCTCACAAGGGTGAGGCCGCCGCTTTCGGCCTCCGCCTTCCAGACGGGTGGCCTCCTCCGTCAAGGCTTCTCCGCGCTGCTCTGCTTCCATCGCTTCCCGGAGGTCGGCGCGGGTCAATCCGCTGAATAGTGGCGAACGCCTCACAATCCCCATGACGGAGGCGGCAAGCAACCCTCTCTAAAGTAAGGGAGCCTGATGCGAAGAAGACGTAAAAGATTTGGACAAAGTTCACCAGAAGAAAACAAGACAAAGGTAAGCACTTACGCTGGAGACCAGTGGTGGCTTTTTTCAATTCCTCATAAAGCGGTTAGCCTTTGCGATCGCTTCTCTTCCTCGCTGTCGCGGTGGTCAGCCCCTTGAACTTCTTCGACTGACGCCAAGCAGGCTCGGCCTGCCCGGCCTTCGCACACCGACCACCTAAGCCGGGCAGAGAACTCGCGCCTGCTGGTCGACCTTCGGCTGGTGGCGGGACGACTCGCTGTCATCTTCAAAGGCCGGCGAAGGTAGCCGAGGGCCTGAAGTCGCCA